>JACM01050473.1:0-28983 GCA_000787095.1 Periophthalmodon schlosseri
CCAGCTACGTGCTAACTAATATCCACATTTGTTCCAAATCCAAAAAGGCCGCTTAGAAGGAAAGATTCTGCTAAACGTTTTAGTAATTTCACGGTTTATAAAGTTTCACAGAGTTAAAATAAAATTATAGGTCTTATGGTCATTTGTTTTTTTGTTTGGTTTTTTTGTTGTTTTTTTTTAGTTTTTTTGTTTTTTCTGCTTGTATTGTATTTTAAACAGGGTGCCCATGAAAATGTATAAATTAAGATAAATAAATTAGTAATAATAATAATAATAATTAGTTACCACGTAGCTGATTATACCCGAGCAAACTTTCGAACTTTTAATATTATTTTTTTTCCGGAGAGTCTATGAGAAAAATGAATGGGAAATTTAGTTCCAGAATTGTGGGGTGGGCAAATGTATTTTACTGCTATCAAAATCTTATCCCATGCCTTCTTGTTAAAATCCATTATACATAATTGACAATGATAATATCTGTAAAAGATGGTAACAAAGAGAAAAAACATTTTGGCAATTTTTCAAAACGCAGATATCTGGTTTTGCTATTGAACCCTTTGTATATATGTTTTATATTACATCCATTTGTGTAATATTGTGTAATGTCACTGAGAGAAACATCATCCGATACCACATTGTGTCTGTGTTATTTATTGATTCAAACATCTACAAGGTTCTCCGGAGAAACAGGGATCTTTTACAAGGATATTCATGAGCAATTTAAATGTACTCAGCCAATGTGTCTAAGCATTAACAAAGCAATCAATTCAGGTCACACACGCTGACAAACACCTCCTCACTGTGTGGGAGGAGGCATCATGAACTGGTTATGAAACGGCGTCACGATGGCCATGCTGACGCCTATTCTCTGTCTATTTCCCAACAGCTTGCAACAGGAATAATATTGTGTAGCCATGTTTTGTTTCACAATATTGAACTACTGCATCAGAATACCAAACTATTAAATATAGCCTGCATCAGAGGAAATGTTCAAACCTGCTTGTCTCCATGGAGATGATATTGCTGACGATCATCACTCCACAGATCTGACCTCCATGGAAACGGATAAGTTTAATGGTAAACGGTCACATTTTTATATAGCGCTTTTCTACCTTCAAGGCACTCAAAGCGCTTTACATCAAGAAACCACTCACCCATTCACACACACAGCGTATGCAGCCACTGGGATTCGAACCACCAACCTTCAGATCAGTGGATGAACACTCTACCAACACACTGAGCTTCAGTCACCCCTGAGCTTCCCATGCAATTCCATGCTCTAAATACGCTAAAAAACAGGACAACAGGGAATTTGAACCTAGAAGGAGAGGTGTAACTATTCCTTAAACAGCTGGTGTGTCTGAAAAACTTCAGAGAATTTTCGGATAGTTTGAGATTCCAGTCTATTTCAAACCTACAAACACTTTAAGACAGAAACTGGTCCACCCAAAGGACAAAACCCAAGCCATAAACAAAGTAATGTGGTCTACTCCATTCAGTGCAGTGAAGAGCGCAGTGAGAATTACATTGGAGAAATTAAACAGCCACTCCATAAGAGAATGTACCAACACCGTCGTGAGAGCTCCTCTGGACCCCAGTCCGCCATACATCTCCATCTGAAAGCCACGAACAACTCCTTTGAAGATAGTGAGGTATAGATCTTAGCCAGAGAGAAGACATGGTTTGAGAGGGGAGTTAAAGAAGCATTTTTTGTTAGGAAAGAAAATCCTTCCTTGATCAGGAATGGGGGCCTCAGACATCACCTATCACCTATATACAACCCCATCCTCAAACCCAGCAAACAAAGGAACAAAGGTGACAAAGTAAAATAGAACCAGCCAGGGCCAAGGCTGAAACTGGAAACAATAGCTGTTTACAGTTTCAGCGGAGTGAGCTCTTCCCTGCAGATAGATATAAGGCAGTGTCACCCATTAATCTGACCAGAACTGAAGAAGCGGCTTGGATGAGCAGCGAAACGTCTTCACTCCTACAACTTTGGCTTTTACTATGGATCAGACCTGGACGACTGAGGGATTACACAGACATACCCGGAGTTGTGTTTTGTTTCATTCACACATTTAACACACAAACCCTGCAAATTTAGGCTGAGTTCTTCTCTCAAACAGAAAACACTCTGTTCCACCTTGTGATGAGATGTGGTAATACGGGAAGTGCTCTACTGTGTTTTTAATCTCCACACACTTTCACTAGAATTATTTGGATCATTTCAGCCTTGGAATTAACCATTTCTACTGAACAAAAGGTGACATCACAAGGTGGAATAGAGCATTTTGAGCTTTAGAGATGTAGACAGACTAATAATAAATACTCAAACATGTGTGAATGAAACAAAACACCATTCCAGGTATGTTTTTGATGAGGTAACAACATTCTAACATGGCTTAAAGCTCACAAGAGTCCATTTCACGTAATACAGGAAATTTAAGCAAACCAGACTTTGAATTTAATACAATGATTAATACAAATTTTGAGTTTGAAAAGCAATGCTATGATGAAATCGACAACTCGGCTCACGGCTACAAGATTTGTCCTCTCCCTTTTAATAGCGTGTCCCATTCATATACTAATAGTCTGGAACCCTTTCATCATAATTGCCCTTGTGTTGTACCGAAAAGCACACATTTAGAAAAACCTACAAAATTATTTACAGGGATCAGGAGAAGCATTCGAAGATTTAGCCGTGTGTTTTTTTTTGTGGAAGTGAGTGGTGCCGTATACAACATGGCGTGACAGAGCTGATGGAAAGGAAAACAGCGTCCTATAAATAACTGCAGCCTATTCAGCGAGCCTTGTAAAAATGATGATGGAATACATTTGAACCCTGAATGCCTAGTAAAATACTGACAGATATATGTGCGCTGCTAACTGACAATAATTGGCCGTCTTGCGGAGATGGGGATGGAGGTTGTCTATAGGACGAGGGGAGGAGAAGCAATGTCAGCATGGAGAGATTGCACTGAATTACGTAATGGTAAGATTCCAGAAAAAGTAGAGTTTGAATAAATAGTGTTAAGGTCATATTTGGTTCAACATGGATCAGAACACACTTTTTATCCAATGAATGTTCTTGTTGTTGTCAATCATTATCATTGTCTATGATGGAGTGGCTCTTAAAGCAGACCTATTAAGCAAAATCGACTTTTTAGAGCTTTTAACCTTGTTATAGTTGTTTCCCCTCAACATTTACTCACCCGAAGTTGTATTTGGAGTGATTCATGCGCGTTTGCACTGTACTTACTTCGTCCCGAGTTGTTTCCCTCAACATTTACTCACCCGAAGTTGTATTTGGAGTGATTCATGCGCGTTTGCACTGTACTTACTTCGTCCCGACAGCTCTTTGTTGTGATGATGTTTACAGCGATGTCAGCTCCCATTGGGCAATGTGGTTTTCTAACGCGGAAGTCAGTGGACTTGTTTCTTTTTTTAAGTTGTTTTAGATTAATATTGCGATTTAAAATGAGCAAATTATAACATCATGACCCTCAGGTGTCATAAATTATAACTATAGAGAGGACACAAGCACAATAGGTCTTCTTTAAGTTTTATATATTAAAAGAATGGTTCATTTCTGAAGCACTCTTACTGTGAGTGGTGTCACCCCTCCACAGATCTCACTTTTATCTTGCACATGACCTGGCGGCATCACCTGCTTGTCTTCATGCAGATAGATAAGTTTAATACCGTGAACATTCAATTAAATTTAATGTATTTTTTTCAGCGAGCGGCCACCACGCATGGCTTCAGAAATAATTGATTTAACAGAAAATTAGCAAATCCAACAGTGAAAGAGTCCGAGCAAAGCAATAACCCTCCACCAGAAAAGTTACACAGTGCACCCTTAAACGGT
Organism: Periophthalmodon schlosseri; assembly: GCA_000787095.1. Classification (NCBI taxonomy): domain Eukaryota; kingdom Metazoa; phylum Chordata; class Actinopteri; order Gobiiformes; family Gobiidae; genus Periophthalmodon; species Periophthalmodon schlosseri. The sequence goes on from JACM01050473.1 coordinate 3,869, forward strand.
CTGTACCATCTAATTATAAAGCATTTTGTTGTCCGATAATCAGGAAGTGCGGTTACCATGCTAATTTTTGTTAGCTTTACAGTTATGGCAAAACTCTGCTCTCGTCTTTGAGAGTTGTGAAAAGCACATATAAACTCATTGCACTGAATAATTAGGATGCTCTGAATGTATAAGGTAAGTGAGGAATAACTTTGAACCAGTTGCAAACTTTCAAAAAATGAACTAGTTCTGTCTTTCACGCTTTTAAGACCGTCAAAATCAGGTACAGCGCCTTTAACAAACTACAACGTGCTTAGCCAAAGCCTCAATGTACATTTACATACAGTTCCAATTGGACAAATCCAATCCAAAGACCAGTCTGTATTATTAGGTGTAAACAGCCTGGTCTATATCCTATCCACGGTGCATCAAATGGACAACTGTTCTCTCTCTCCTGTATATGGCGTGGTCAGGTTGGGAGGTGAATAAGACACACTGCGTCCTGGTCCATGGGGCTGTGGGTGAGTGTGTGCGAGCTGTCAGCCTTGCACTGCACTGAGCGACCTTGTTTAATTCAGATGCACATATATCGCCCTGGCTATGGAGTACACTAGCTGTCCATAGACCACCATTATACACCAGGACATTCACACACACACACACACACACACACATACGTACACATCCCAGGCCAGAGGACACATTTTGTCATTGGTGCTTATCGTGGATATAAACCACTGACAACGAATGTGCTGTTTATGCCGGCCCGAGCTGACAGAGGCCCACAGTAGCACCCTATGATAATGTCCTTGTGTGCGTATATGGACCTACCGCATACAGCATACATCACTGTGGGTAGCAGCAGTCCGAAGACCATCGGAAAATCAATACATATGATTATTTACACATACATTGGAAGAAAGATAAAACTAAAATGTGTATGAAGAGTGCTAGACCTGTACATGTGTCATCCACCTGCAGAATTATGTGCAGTACTATATCATAATGTGATAACCACCGGTACAATACTGAAGACACTTTACCTGCTACTTCTTGGCCATATGCCTGCATAACCTCTGGCTAACTCTGGTATATTAGCATTCAAATGTCGATTAATATGCACTGTCCTTGAAATGAATAAATAAAAAAAATAACTTGATCATTTAAAATGTTTTTTATGTGTAAAAGCGCGATCTAAAATGCTGTTATACTTGTGTTAAAAGAGTACTTTGAGTAGTATTTATGCTTTCTTTTTAATTTTACTTAAGTACAATTTTGACAGTAGTACATTTTTAGTCTTATCACTGTACTTTTACTTGGGTACACATTTCCATTATTCTTTCCCCCACTGCCTAGAAGCTACATGTAGGTGTGAGCAAAAACAGCAGCATGTCCTAACCAATTAATAGTAAACGTGATAATGAGATATCCAGTGTGTATATACATAAATGGAGCTGGGGGGTGAAACATCTTGAAAACCACCTTTCGTGGGAGCAGCCAATCAAAGCAGTGAGTCCCTCCGGTGATCAGCCAGTCGACCAATCACGTGCCTCAATCGGAGCCTTGGCAACAACCTCCTCGCACGGTGGTGTGAAGAGAGAGAGAGGGATGTGTGCCTCGCCTGTGTCTATCCATATGTGTGGACATGTGGGAACTCCAATAGGCTCTGGACAGAGGGAAGCAGCATTGTCCTGGTGGTGTGTTCAGAGACTGTGGGTTAATTGGCCTTTGTGGACACTAATGCCAACCAATGACTGTGGAGATTCAATGGTTCTGCACAATTTGTATTTTTAAATGTCTACTATAATATTTGCTGTAATATGTGAAGAACGCTATGATGAGAATAATTTATTTAATTAAGTGGTGGTAAGTTACTCCTGTAGCCACAGTTGACTGGGGACTGATTGACACAGAAGTGGCTGCCACTGTGCCAATGGCTCTCAACAATAGTATAGACTGGTTGGAGCCAGGTATCACATACCGAAACATCTTGTAATAATAAATTGTAGTATATTATGAGATGGTATTTAAAGGTGCATTTCAATGGAGATAGACAAGTTTAAAGGAGACCTATTGTGCTTGAGTCTGATATATAGTTATAATCTGTAACACCTGTGGATCATTATGTTATAATATATTTTAAATCACAATATTCATCCAAAAACTATTTAATAAGAGAAACAAGTCAGCTGATTTCCGCAATAGAAAACTGCAGTGCCCAATGGGAGCAGACATCAACGTAAACGTCATCACAACAGCCGTCCGCCCCTCCTATGGATAGCTGCAGATTGCACTAGCAAGTAGCGGATTTTTTGTTCATTTAAAAAATGAGTATCAGTATCAAAATGACTATGCAATGCTGACGAATCTTACATGTATTACCAATTAAGACAATAAAACTGAAGATCGAAGTAAGTACTTCACAGTGGGTGTGTGCCAGTGGCAGTGAAAATGGGGATTGATCAGTAATAGAGTGTCTTGGAAATAAGTGATTAAAGATTACTAAAAAATGCACAAATCACTCCAAAAACTACTTCAAGAGGGTAAATGAAAAGAGGAAACAACTATAGCATGGTTAAAAGCTCTGAAAAGTCGATTTTGCTCTCCTTTAATGCCATACTCTGGAACAGTACAAGCAAAAGCAATAACATTTCCATGGAGACAAGAAGGTGACACCTCTAGACTGAGCTAAAGGTCCAATCTATGGAGGGGCAAGCCTGTTCACAGTAAAAATGCATGTTTATCAAGGTATTTTGAGCAATAGATGACATGCCCTCCATTAGAAAGGAAAGGTTTATATAGAGGACCCTTAAAAATAAAACAAAAACGTGTGTATTGCCTCAAAACACATTCCTCATAACCTGTTATAATGTTATAATGTTGTTTCCTCATCACAAACATAGCCGAGGTTGTGTTTCGTTTCATTCACACATGTTTAACACACAAACCCTGCATATTTAGGCTTAGTTATTCTCTCAAACAGAAAACACTCTGTTCCGCCTTGTGATGTCATGTGGTAATACAGGAAGTGCTCCACTGTGCTCCATACACCTTCACTAGAATCATTTGGATCATTTCAGCCCTTTTCAAGTGGAATCTCTATTGAAGAAAAGGTAAAACAAAGCTGTTACTTGAAAACTACCGCTCCATGACATCACAAGTTGGAACAGAGCATTTTGAGCTTTGGAGATGTAGACAGACTAATAATAAAGTGTTACTCAAACATGTGTGAATGAAACAAAACACAACTCCGGGTATGTTTTTGAGGAGGTAACAACATTATAACATTGCTTAAAGCTCACAAGAGTCAATTTTGTGTAATATAAGACCTTTAACCAATGTAAGACAAGTATACTACATCTGACACTAGTAAGGTGCACTGCATACATTTCTTCAAAGCGTGTGTATAAAATGTTGAAGTCAAACGATAATTGCTATATCTGTTAAACATTTTCCAACCGCAACAAGACAAAAACAGCCCGACAACCTAGGTCACAATGCCATGCGGTTACATCAGACTCCTTTGAGTATTTGCCGAGCTAGTATCCGTGATGGGCGGATTAATTGATGACTTCATAAATTCACGATTGCGTTCTCCTACACTGAGCTAATGCACCCAGGTGTGCCACTGCATAAATAGGATTGAAAATTCACTGGGGCTGGTTCAGGTTGACATTGATTGTGCCGAGCCAAAGAAAATTCAGGCCCGAAAAAACGCAGCTCCTCAATATACAGTAGAACGATGATGAAATAGCGAGAAAACAAGGGCAAGATTTTTACTACTAAGATCAACGTCGCCAGTCAGTCAGCGGAGACAGTTCAAATAATTATGAATAGCTGGATCAAGTCACACATAACTGGATTGCTTTATGGGGTTGTGTTTCCATGTTCAAAGATAGAAAGGATGACATATCAGATTAGTTAATTTTAATGTTTGCAGTGGTCCAAAGCTATTCCTCACTCACCTTACGCATTCTGAGCATCCTAATTAGATGACTTTATATGCGTTTTTCGCAACCCAGAGCCCAGACCGGAGTTTTTTGCCATCATGGTAATGCTAACAACAACTAGCATGCTAACCTCACCCACTGGAGGAGGTGAAGGAAGTATCTGGGGTGAGGGAAGTCTGGGAGTCCCTGCTTAGACTGCTGCCCCCTCGACCCAGCCCCAGATAAGCAGAAAAAAACTGATGGATGAATACAAACCGCACACTTCCTGATTTTCTTAGTTCATGCAATTTTCTAGATTTGACTTTTTGCAGTGTATCGCATGCTGTGTGGGAAGCCATATCACAAGGACCGTAAAAATCTGCATACTTTAAACCATTTTAGACTTGAGTGAGCAGCAGTTGAGGGGTGAACAAAGCAGAGCTGCGGCAGCTGAGGCTCAGAGTTCAGCTTTATGTCAGAACCATGTAAAACGTTTCATGTAAAAATATACTTGTACTTTAATACGGCATATAGGTAGAATTAACTAGCCTAGATCTGATCAAATTACTATGGTGTATAATTGTGCTAAATTATGCACTGATTTTTGCCTGTCATTCAATCCAACCATGGCCAGTGCAGAGAGAGAGAGAGAGAGAGAGAGGGAGAGACTACTAAATGTGAAAAAAATATAAGAAGGGTTTTGGACATTAAAATCCTTACAAAAAACACAGAAGTAGCCTAATCATTGATCATAAACACAGGGCCAATATCAGTGGTGGAATGAAGAAAAAGTAGTAAAGTACTGTACTTATGTATAAATTTTAGGTATCTGTACTTTTCTTTAATACATTTTTAAGTGGATACTTTTTACTTTTACTTCACTACATTTGAGAGCAGGTATCTGTACTTTTTACTCCACTACATTTTTGAACAAGACTGAAGTATTTTTTAGGATTGTTTCAGACCTGCTGAAAAGGCTGAGGGGTTTATTTTTTTTAACACTTTTATAGGTTGAGCAAACAAAATATACAAATAAAAAAATAAAAGATTCAGTTGTTTCTGGTGAACAAAATTCAGCACAAGTCTTTATCAAAATCAAAAATTTGAAGCTTTATTAGATTCCCAAATCTGCGCAAAATACTTTTACTTTTTACTCTTTAAGTACAGGTACTTATTACGATTTTTCCATGTGATACTTTTACTTGAGTATTTTTATGGTCCAGTTTTACTTAAGTAACAAAATTTACAAAAGTACTTCTTCCACCACTGGTACACGAGTTATAGGGGGTACTCTGAGCGCGAGACAAAACTTATGGGTACTCAAGACAAAAAGGCTAGCACTGGCTTTATTCTGTGCTTTATTATATAGATTATCAAAAAGTAGGGTTTTGGACATTAAAATCCTTACAAAAATAAAACTAGTAGTAATAAGAAATAGTAGTAATAATTGTTAGTAAAGTTTCTAACAAGACTCAGTGGTACACAAGTTTAGGGGGGTGTTCTGAGTGTGAGACAAAGCTCATGGGAACAAAAAAGTTTGTTTATGTCTGTGTGTATTCAGTGCTGCCTTTCTTAAGTGGCCTCACACATTTCCACAGTGGAGCTGCCAGAGGAAACCCTGTTATCTGCTCCTGTCGACAGCCCTGATCCCACTCTGAGTCCCGCTCTTCACGAGACACAGATAAAAGCAGGTCTGCCTCATGTGCAGACAGCTAAGTGAGGCAATGAAGAACAAGGTGAAGGTTATTGTTTGCTATTGATTTACATGTGTACTTATCGTGCATGTAAACAGCTCTTATTATCAGTGTTAAAGAAGACAAATTGTGCTTGTGTCTGCTTTATAGTTATGATCCGTGGATCATTATGTTATAATTTGCACATTTTAAATCGCAATATTCATCTAAAATGGCTTAATAAAAGAAACAAATCCGCTGACTTCCGTGTTAGAAAACCGCAGTCCCAATGGGAGCTGACGTCACCGGAAACGTCATGACAACAAAGAGTGGGCACCTTCGATGGATAACTGCAAATCACACTAGCGAGCAGCAGATTTTTTTTTTTCATTTGTATCAAAATGACTACACAACACTGCAGAATCCTATGTGCATCACCGATTAAGACAATAAAATTGGAGAACGAAGTAAACACAGAGCAGTGGGCGTAAACCGGTGGCGGTGAAAACGGGGGTTGAATGTCAATATGGCGTCTTGATAAGCAATTAAAGATCGCTCAAACACGCACGAATCACTCCAGATACAACTTCGGGTTAGTAAATGTTGAGGGTTAAAAGCTCTAAAAAGTAAATTTTGCATAATAGGTCTGCTTTAAATACAAAGTGGTAGCGATGATGAGGCCTTTGCTTACTGCTGTCATCTTCTGGGCATTGTTCACCTTATTTTTGACAAATCAGAAGGTGCTTAAATGTGGACAGTGTAACCTTTCTGGTGGACCCTTCTCGTGGACCCATCTGCTCGTCTCCATGGGGGTGGTATGTTTTCATAGAATGTTCCACCGTATGGCATTAAACGTCTTTCTCCATGGACACAAGGAGGTAATGCCACTAGGCCAGATCAGATCTCTTGAGAGGTCAGCCCACTCGCAGTATAAATGCTTGTTTTTCAACGTATATTTGTAGCACTAAAACACCTGTAGTTGAATAAAAGTAAGAGAGTATTTAAATGTGGCTACAATAGAAGCTTTCTGTCATCAAGTCTGGAGTGAATGGATAAAAACAAAATTGTTAAAAGGCTTTGAGGATCTGGAAAAGTGCTGTATTAGACTAATGCATTATTATTATTATTATTATTAGTAGTAGTAGTAGTAGTAGTAGTAGTAGTAGTAGTAGTAGTAGTAGTAGTAGTAGTATAGATTTCAGTATTAAACTAACAAAATACTAACTAAAATTGTATCATTGTAACTTCAATATCCAGTGGGTTTCAGAGGGAGGAAAAATTAACACTGTCGCCATAGCAATTCACAATTCTTAACAAAACATTACATCTTTTGAATGGTCAAAAATCTTCAAAATGGTGTGTCTCATAGAAAACTGAAACCCAGGATTTATTTTATTTTGCTACGATCGCTATGACTTTTCACCTCCTTTAAGGCCATTGTCCGGGCAACAGTTGTCAGGGGTGACAGGAGTTCATGCCCATAAATGTCTCGGATCACGCAGAGGCAGAGACGAGGGCAGATATTCGGAGATCAGCGGCCGTAGAGAAAAGGGTAGGACAGAGAAAGGAGTGGGAGAGCTTTCTGAACTGTTGTCTAAACACATGCACCGCTCCTGTGTGTAACTGTCTATGTGTGTGTGCGTGTGTGCGTGTGTGTGTGTGTGTGTGTGTGTGCGTGTGCATGTGTGTGATTGTACAGTATATGAGTCACAGTGAGGGGGCCTGTACATCTGCGCCCAGCACGACAAATGTGGACTGTGCTTGACTCGGTTTCAAGTCCACAACCACAATCCATATGGTCCCAGGTTTAGGCAATGCTCTTTAAAGCTTTCTCAATCAGAATATAGGGGGAAAAAAACAAAATACTACTTCTTTTTCAGTACATTTGACGTTTTTTGTGATTGTATCTAGTACCATAATCTATAGGGGCACGTATATGACACAGATTGAGATGGTAGTAATATTAATAGTTATCCATGTTAGTTTAGTAGTCTGACCCAGTAGCATTGAAAGCTGGGTCATGTTCAAGGGAAATTTTATATAGAGCTTTTCCACCTTCACATCACTCAAAGCACTTTACATCAAGGAACCACCACCCATTCACACACAAATGTACAGTAGCATTGAAGCTGGGTCATGTTCAAGGGAAATTTTATATAGAGCTTTTCCACCTTCACATCACTCAAAGCACTTTACATCAAGGAACCACCACCCATTCACACACAAATGTACCACCACCCATTCACACACAAATGTACCACCACCCATTTACACACAAATGTACACAGACACTGGGATAAGTGTCTTGCTGAAGAACACAATGACAGCATTCTGTGAATCGCATCGCCAACCTGTGGGTCAGCAGTTCTGACCGCTCAACCAAATTCGAACCACCAACTTTCGGATCAGTGGACAGATGCTCTACCAACTGAGCTACAGTCGCCCCGTATTTTCTGGAGTATAAGTCGCACTGGAGTGTAAGTCGCACCAGCCAAAAAATGCATAATAATGAAGAAAAAACATATATTTCACATATAAATCGTATCTGAGTATAAGTCGCACCCCCGGCCAAACTATGAAAAAAGTGCGACTTATAGTCCGGAAAAATTGTATATATTCCCGATCCTTAACATGGGATCAAAATATATACAAGTACGTTTGTTTGTTTGTTTTTTTACATAATAATCATAATAATCATAATCATTCAATACATTATATTTTTGCATAACATTACCATCACTCTCATATCTCATAAAGTCTTTTTTGTAAATAATTTTCAATAGATTTAGCCTATTTTTTTCTCTTTTTTTTACCTTTTAATCCCCCTGGCAAACTCCAAAGACTTATCCCACATACTGAAGCACAAACACGTTTCCTGGTTGAATTTAAAACGCATTTGTCATTTGGTCTGTGATTTTAGGGTCAAGGATGCCCCTGTAAATCTGTCTATTACCTGCTCGGAGGTGAAAATATACGAGTTATTTTTATGTAATGAAAAACTGCTTCTATATAAACACAGTCGGGTTTGAATGTAACGATAACCTTTGAGAGCGTGTGATGTAACCCACTCCGCAGAAGTCTGACATAATCACATCAGTTCTGACAGATCTGCCCAGTGTCACAGGAGAGCGGCGAGTGGTGAGCAACTGCCCCCTCCTGGTGAGAGAGGAAACTACAGCCATATAACGGAATCATTACTGGGAGACGAGAAGCAAAAAGTATGTTAGCAGCAATGTATTGGCTAAATAAAACAGCATAACATTGAAAGATATGTGATTCTTAGTTTTAAATTTGAAACGGAAGCGCTCATGCATCCCCCATTGGTACAAAACGCTAATGTAAACAGATGGTTATTGTTTAATTGGCTAACCTTTGCCACATTATTTTTGTTGGCTTTTTTAGATAGATTGTCGACTTGTAAAAAACATAATAATAATAATGATATTAGACAGAAAAATTAGGTATAAAATAATAAAGAAATAAATAAAGGAAAGGCAGCTTATTCAATCAATATTAGACTTAAAATCCAGTTGAGTGTATACCACAAAGAGCAAGTCTTTTATATAGGCATGACCTGTGACCTGCTGGAGGCTACTCATTGTTCTTGTGCCTACAATAGCTAAGTCACTCCATGAAATCTCTGGAAACCTACTTTCAAAAGGTCAGCCCTGTTTTGGAAATCAAGTTATCCATGGGGGCTCCTCCATCTGTCATTAGAGTATAGAGACCTCAGCACTGCCCCCTGGTCATATATGTCACATTACACTGAGAGCAGACTATCACCAAGTGACCAGTGATTTATGAGTCAATATTCTGCTCATATTCTCCACCTGGGACTAAAACACTTCGACCCCCAGTCCTGCACGTCAGCACTGTCTGGTTGGCTCCTGCACTTAAAGGGCTCATATGACGCTATTTTATGATCTATGCTATAATGTTGTTTCCTGATCACAAACATACCTGGAGTTGTGTTTTGTTTCATTCACACATGTTTAACACACAAACCCTGCACATTTAGGCTCAGTTCTTTTCTTAAACTGAAACACTCTGTTCCACCTTGTGATGTTGTGTTTTAAACTCCATACATCTTCACTACAATCATTTGGATGATTTTAGCCCTGGAATTGCCCATCTCTACTGAACTAAAGGTAAAAGATTTTAGCCCTGAATTGCCCATCTCTACTGAACTAAAGGTAAAAGAAGCTGTTAACTTGAAAACTACCGCTTTGTGACATCACAAGGTGGAACAGAGCATTTTGAGCAGGTATGCTCAAAATGCTCCAGGTATGTTTTTGAGGAGGCAATAGCATTATAACTTTGCTTGAAGCTCACAAGAATCAATTTTACATTATACAAGACCTTTAAAAAGACTCCTAGATGCAACAAAAAGATTTTTAGATAAAACAATTTGTTTTAGCTGTTTGGGTCCTTGGTTCTTCGCCAAAAATTACTGTTGCAAAATAGTTTTTTATGTTTGTTTTTCAAGGTTATGGCAGTTTTATGATCACTTATTGTTTTGGGGGGCAATGCCCTTTGAAATTGCTATTCAAAACTCAAAACTTTTTGTCCAAGGCTGAGAAGTAAGGTAGGCTCCATTTACAAATGGATCCACAGTTTCAGAAAACAATAAATCATCCGTGCTTTTTCATTCATCATTGGTCGCCGTGGTCGTGGCTGTTCTTGTGGCTGACTGGCACACTGAGCAGTTTTTAAACGTTCTTAATTTTTCTGTTACATTTTTAACTTTAGATTTTCACCAAATAAGAAGCGCAGCTTGTGCAGTTCAAAGCATGGAAGTTAAGGACTATTGGATTGTGGGATTTGAGCAGTTTCATTTTCCTGTATTCATGGTGACCCTGCTTGGAGATAGCTATGCCCTCCAGCCACCTCTGAAATGCTACAGACTTTTTACAACAGTGCACAAATGTTGTGTTTACCGTCTTTTATTTTGTGTTTTAGTTTGGTCTATGGCTTGTTTCTTTTGTTCTTGTTATATGTGTCTAGCTATTTCGTGTAAAGGAACAGTATGTAACTTTCTGGAGGAGGCGCCTCGCCTGCATGATTCCATGGAAAGAGACAGTTAAAACCATACTTTGGAACATTCTTCATGGAGATAGATATGTTTTTTGTCGTACTGTGGATGATTATAGCCAATTTCAGTGCAGTAAACACAAGCAAAATGACTATTTTTATTTTTTGCTAAAAGTTACTGTGGCTTTAATTGTTCTGTAATTAATTATTTAACACAAAAATCTCTCTGCAGCGTGAGAGTGGGTTTTCAGCCCATCAAAGGCCTGGAGAATAATTTGAACCAGTATAAATTCACATGTGGATCCTAATTGCGGCATTGGAGCCACAACAAACCCCTCTGTGTCTGTGGACAGATTCACACAACGCTCATTTGGTGACAAAGTGCTGCTAATGTCCCCATTCATTTTTCATTGTCAAAGCTTAAGTTTATGCCCTGCTCTGCTGGGAGGAGGCCCTGTGTAAGCGCAGGAGGAGAGGGAGAGCAGGAGGAGAGGGAGAGTGGGCGGGTGGCACTGTACTGTCACCATTAGACGCTTTTTTGAGAAATGGCCTGATCTATAGGACGTGCCATGCTAACAGCTGTCTGGATGCTATGAGCTAAATAGGGGAATAAACACATTAGCCTGGTTAGCGAGTGAAGAGCATCTTTGGAGCGTCTGTGCCCACTAGCGTCGCACATGCTAAACGTTATGTCTCTGGGCGCTCTCCGCTGCCAATGTGCTGCTCAATGAATGGAAAATGAAGATGCCTCATAAACTAGAATACAGCAACAAGCAGCTGTAGCTAATCGCATAAAAGACAGGCTAGGCTCCAAATAATGTGCATAGCTACAAGCAATAAAATGTTTGATTTCTCTTCACTTTTTGGGAGTTACCACAGTCAGTGATTTGCCTTAAAGGTACACTATGTAACTTTTCATCCCTACAAGATGTTACTTTTTTTTTGCCTTGGAAGCTCAACAGTATAGCATTAAACTTGTCTATTTCCATTGGGTGACAGTAGCCCAGTTCACTAAAATTTGTTCACTGATCCAAGGGTTGGGGGTTCGAATCTAGCTCTCAACATAAAAACATCATTGGTGTGATTCCAGCTCCCACAGATGAATGCTGTTGTTGTGTCCTTGGGCAAGACACTTAACCCACCTGTGTGTGAATGGGTGAGGAGTTCCTTAATGTAAAAGCGCTCTGAGGGCCTTGAAGGTGGAAAGCTATATAAAAATGTACATTTATCATGGAGAAATGTAGGCGACGCCACCAGGCCAAATTACAAGTCAGATCTATGTAGAAGTGACCACGCTTGTAGGAATGCATGTTTTTTTGAGAATTTGGGACAATAACTACACCTGTAATTGATTAAATCTCAGCTCAATGTAATGCTATACTGTGGGACATTTCAGAGCAAAACATCACTAAAAAGTGACACGATATCTGCATGCTAACAAAGCCACACCTGCCATGGAGACGAACGACAAGACCTGACTGTCATTTTGTGTCAGTGATCAATGTTTATCAGAGCCAATGACTGTATGCAGTGCAAGCAACAGGAATTGAACCGTCAACCTTTGGAGCGAGGGGCAACAGTTTCTCAATAAAAAGCCAGTTGAAGTCAATGGAGCCAGAAACGCTATGACCTGGACTCACAGATTATCTCTAAAATGCTAAAAATCTTACACTGTCATTTACCTTCCAACCTTTTGAGACAAGGCAAACCTCAAAACGAACAACCCGGAACATCCACTGATTTATATAACGGATACCTGTAATAGGATAAACCAGTATACTAATATAAAACTCTATTAATAATCTTGTTTTTGTCTGTCTGAGCACCATTTTCAGTTTTAAATGCAAAAAAATATGTAGATTAACCAATGTTATTACGTATTCATTCTTATCAGCACTGCCTTGCATCTTACCTTCCAGTCTGGCTCCACTCGCCTCTTCAAAACACCTAATGCTAACCCTAATTTCCATATGAGTATTATCAAAGCATCTGTAGCTGTTTAGGTCCTCAGCATGAAAAAAGAAAGTTTGCTGTTTAAAACACTTTTCTGTTTATCTCCTCCGCATACACCCACTCGTCAGAATGTTGGCTCCGACACGCAGAGATAAACAACAAAAGACTGTTGACTTTACACTTTTAATTGCATGTCACTGAAACTGTTGTGTAATTGTTTTCAGCGCACGAATGAAACCAATTATTGATTAAAGACAAGAAAAGTCATCAGATTTGCGAGATTCTTATCCAGCCTGGGTAATTAGCGTGCACAGCTTTCCTCTGCCGCTGTAATGAAATGTGGATAATTTGATAAAGGGATTCTTGTTTTAAAGCTTCGCTATGCAACATTTCTGGAAAAGGATAAACAACCTGATTGTCTCCATGGAGATGTTATTTCTTTTTTGTCGGGCCTTGTCGGGCCTTGCTTAGCCTGGTTAGTACTTGGATGGGAGCAAGTGGTGGAATGTAACAAAGTAAAAGTAGTAAAGTACTGTACTTTAGTAAAGTACATATACCTAAAAATTCTACTTAAGTCAAATTTACAGCAGATACTTATTACTTCTACTCCACTACATTTTTGAACTGGATAGAAAAGTAAAAAGTACTTTTCATATGATTTGAGTGGTTATTTTTACCATCTACGTTGTAACATCCTGACTAAAGTTTTCAAGTTCAAGCTTCGGCTTTGAGCAAACAAAAATAAATACACAAAATTCATGAGAAAAATTAAGAAGTGGATTCGTATTGCTACTTTACTTTGGGTATAATTTCCCGCAACTACTTCTCTTGAATGAGTTCTGTTTCTTATAAAACTAAATCTGGCCTCTTCTGTTTGACTAGAGAACCAAGCTGAGTCATAAAGTGCTGCATTCTGAAGGGACATGCAAATCTCACTCTGTTAAACACCACTGCAGGAGATGGGTGAGTGACGCCTACTGAACAGCATCAGATGTAGACATAAGATCCTTAAAGTGCATGGCATATTTTTTCAGGTGTGTGTGCTGGTCTCCATGGAGATGTTTTTTTTTTGTATTTTTTTTTGTATTTTTTCACAATATGGTATTAACTTATCTGGCATCATTGAAAAACCTGCAGTCTTACTGTGAGTGGGCACATGTAATATAAAATATGTATAATTTTTAAATCAATATCACTAAATTTAACAGTGCATTTTTAAATGGGTTCTTAAATACTTTTACTTAAGTAGATTTTTTCTTGTTTACTTGAGTAACTTTTTACCTCAGTATCTGTACTTTTACTTAAGTAACACAATAGAGTACTTCACCCACCACTGGATGGGAGACCGCTGGGAATACCAGGTGCCACAGTGGGGCAAGAGTGGCAAAACTGTCAATGTGTCTTTAGGCAAGACACTTTACCCACCTACCTTACCTAGTATGAATGTGGTGTGTGCTTGAGCGTCGGTGGTGGTGGGAGGGGCCGATAGTGCAGATTGTCAGCGCTTTGGGTGTTTTCAAAGGCGCGATATTTAATGCATTATTATTACTACATTTTTGTATTTTTTGCATTTCTGTTCAGTCAATGTCTATTTTTATTTAACACCGTATTTTTACTATGATTATACAACAGCAATAAAACCTTTTCTGATCCTTACACGGCAGATCTGTGGAGTTGAGCCCACTCACAGTAAGAATGCGTGTAGATTCTTACACAGCAGATCTGTGGAAGTTGAGCCCACTCACAGTAAGAATGCGTGTTTTTCAATGATGCCAGATAAGACCAGCACACTCACCTGAAAAAATATGCCATACACTTTAAGGATCTTATGTCTACATCTGATGCTGTTCAGTAGGCGTCACTCACCCATCTCCTGCAGTGGTGTTTAACAGAGTGAGATTTGCATGTCCCTTCAGAATGCAGCACTTTATGACTCAGCTTGGTTCTCTAGTCAAACAGAAGAGGCCAGATTTAGTTTTATAGGAAACAGAACTCATTCAAGAGAAGTAGTTGCAGGAAATTATGCCTAAAGTAAATGCAGTGCGTCATCTCTCAAGCAGACGATGACAAAGCAAATATATTTTTAAAAAAAACTTAATACACCCATTTAAGATTAAAATGGCTTTTCTGAAAACCATTATGTGATTTAGTCAATAAACATTTTGCTCGATAAACTGCTCTGTACAATCCACTTCACCATCTGTTTTGTCATTAACACCATAGGATTAAATTAGGTACTGCCAGTGTGCAGATGTGCTCAGTAGTAGATGGACACTACTTTGCTATAGTTGTTAAGAATAATGACATATTGGCTTAAAAAATGCCAAATGTACTTTAAATTGAGTTGTGCATTTTACCATTTTAAAGAGTTAACAGATTAAAAATGTGTTTTGCATATTTGGTCATAGGCTACAGCATGAACAATGTAATAATTTACATGTACGTACATGATTACTTGCTGTACCATTTTCCAGTATCTGTAAGTTTAAAGGTCTTATATTACACAAAATTGACTCTCATGAGCTTTAAGCCACAATAGAATGTTATTAGCTCATCAAAATCATACCTGGAGTTGTGTTCTGTTTCATTCACACATGTTTGAGTCACCCTTTATTATTAGTCTGTCTACATCTCCCAAGCTCAAAATGATCTGTTGCACTTTGTGATGTCATGAAGCAGTATTTTCCAAGTTAACTTTTACCTCTTGTTCAGTAGAGACAAATGACACAGTGGAGCACTTCCTGCATTACCACATGACACCACAAAGTTGAATAGAGTTTTTCTGTTTGAGAAGAACTCAGCCTAAATATGCAGGATTTGTGATTTAAATATGTGTGAATGAAACAAAACAAAACTCCAGGTGTTTTAATGAGGAAACATTATAACATAGATCAGAAAATAGCATAATATGGACCATTTAAACGGTTGGTCTGAAACATTAGGATTTCATAGCCGCTTCCTCTTCTCATCTATCACACCATAAAACACTTCTCTTGGTCATACCTTTAAAGTCTTGGTCTGTGTGGTCTTCTCGTCTGATTCTAACCAGAACAAATGGCGCTATAAAAAGACTCACCTACAAGCTCAAACTGGGAGCGAGGTTAGAAATAATTAGGTCAGGAGTACAAGACACTAGAGTTTCCTTCTCAAAGTGACAGCCGTGAAAAATGTATGAAGTGGGGACTGAAGGGAGCACCGTTTTACCTGTGCTACTGTAGATCGATTACAGCCTGCTGTTCTATAGAAAAAAAAAACACACCAGGGTTATTGATAAAACTATTTGTTGCACTATAAAAAGGTTTGCATGGGTACTGTCAAAATGGATCATACAGGAAGCATGTAAAGATGCACTATGCACCTTTTCTGGTGGATAGGCTAGTACGGTAGTTCTTCGTCATGGAGATGTTATTGCTTTACCTGGCATGTTTCACAATATGGCATTAAATGTGTCTTGTGTTTATTCAGTTGTTTTCACTGCTCAAAAAGTGCCTTGTGAAATATGCATTTGTACAGTGAGTGGGGTCGCCTCTCCACACATCTGATGCGCAACTTGGTCTGGTGTAATTTTTATTTTGTAACATTCCAGGCAAAGCAATATAATTTTGAGACAAGCAGACTCCCCAACAGAAAAGTTAACAACAGACTTAAAGGTGTACTGTGTATTTTCATGGTTTTACAACTAAACAAACCTGTGTTGATAGTACAGAATGCACCAGAAGACATGGTGTTGGAACATTCTGGCCAAAAATGCTTGACACTAGAGTACTTTTTTTTTTTTTTTAACCAAAATGTGATGTGGAGGAGAGAGAATCTGATCATAAAGAGATCAGTGCACCCATAGAGAACTGACTAGTCAAAAGAACGGCTGAAAAATGACACTCAAAGCCAGGCATGGGACGAGATTGAAATTTGGTGTCACAATTATCATGGCCAAAATAATTGCGATTAACAAATACATCAAGTACTGGTTAAAGCTAAAGCTTGCTGAGTTTAAAAATGTTATGACATGAATAATATTATGAATAGGTTCTATATTTAAACAACTGAAATTGAGAGCAATGAACTAGAAGACAAGGTGATATAACGACAATGATTTTTGTTGGAGATTATCACGATTATACAAAATGTCCCATGAACGATTAATGTCCCTTTTTATCACAAACAATATTACCGTTTATGGTGCCATCCTTACTCAAAACCTATATTTCAGTAATAAACACACCCTTTCCCCATAATAACCAACGCTTGTCCAAGAGCACCTTGACAATAAACCAACAACTTCCCACCATTTTGACTTTACAAAATGAAAGTATTAACCGAGACAGCTCATCAGTGTTTATTACTACATACTTATCACACGATACAGTTTAGCCCATAGTACGTACAAACAATATTGATCAAGGTTGTACAGGAATAAGCAGCTTATACTTAACCACTTAGTGCAACTTGTGCCAATTCATCTTAGCTTTGTGGTCTTCAAATGTGAACTTAAATCTCACTAATGTCAAGTGCTGCCAAATTAGAAGTAAATATACAATGGTAAAACTTATGGGAAAAAAAAAAAAACATGCATTATTTACATTATATTTAAAATTTTACACCACCCAAACTACTTCCTGGTTGCCAAACACTAATGACGCCAGCGTGATTTAACCAACAAAGCTATTGTTCGGCATCCAAAGTATTCAGTTTAAGGCAGATCTAAATATTAAGCTGCGACAGTTCATGTTAGCTTTATAAATAGGTTACTAGAGACATAAAAAAGAAAATACACTTAAAATTCTCCCACGTCAACCCTCTTGTCCCTGAACTTGCTTCTAGCCTTGGTCCGAGCTTTGAATGCAGCAGAGTTGTGGAGATGCTAGTGAACACAGATGCATAGCATTAGTCAAGTCTATTGAAAGTGACAGAACACAACGGCACAGGTCAGACTTACCCTTTCGAAGCGAGAGATTTTCATTGCCTTCATTGTTGCAGAATCAACTAACATGGGTGGTCCCAATTCAAACACATCACGGATGAATTCATTTGCCTGGAAAAAGTAAAGCTGATATTAGTTTAGACTTAAAAATTGTTCAGTTTAGCATTTTTTTCACATTATAAACTAGATACCAATTTAGTGTAGGACATCGGGCTGTAACATTAGACTAGTTACAAATGAATTAAAAAAATAATAATAATTTAATAGGAATTTTAAACACGTTTTTATTTTAACCACATTTTTTTATATAGCGCTTTTCCACCTTCAAGGCACTAAAAGCTTAGGTGGGTCAAGTGTCTTGCCCAAGGACAATGACAGCTAGAATTACACCGCCAACCTGTGGATGAGTGGATCCAACTGCTCTGCCAATGATTTTTATGTTGAGAATGGGATTCCAACCACCAACCTTCAGCTCAGTGGACAAACACTCTACCGCTACCAACTGAGCTACGGTAGCTTCTATATGTATTTACCAAAAAATAAGTATTACAGATGAAAACCATAAAGTTTTTTTTATTGATTGAATAATGGTTTGTTTAGAACGGTCCTTTGGCATATGTGTTTTAGAGTGTGTATAGTCCAGATAACTTAAGGATAAAAGAAGTCAGGAATTTTCTTTAGTCAACTAGTCACAATTATTCCTCAAGAAGAATCGTTGCAGCCAAAACAGGACGGCCCAATGAAGTGTCCCACAATGTACGATTAATATACAGCAGATGGCAACATATGGTAATCATTTGTTTTGTCCTTTTAATGGGGCGCTCATGAAAAAGAGTCCAAGTACTCTCATGGCTCTCCCTGTATAAATAAAAAAGGGAAATTTAATGAAAATATTCATCATAGATTACCAACCTGTAGATGGTAGTTCATTCCAGAGCCCACGAACTCCCTGAAGGCGTCATAGGTCCTCTTCCTCACCCAGCCGTCAATGGTCATGCGCTCGGTCCCAAAACGAATGGTCTCTGTCTGGAAGTCCCCATCCTGAAATAGACCGCCCGCAGTTTAGTTCACGCTGGATTAAGAATGTAAGACATAAAACAAGAGGTATACTATGAAACTTCTCCAGGGAGCTGAACCCTCCACCAGAAAAGTTCACCTTTAAGTTAAACCAGATCTCACCTCCACAGCTTTCAGTACATCCCGAAATACAGAACGCTGCTTCCGCTTGTCATTTTTGGCCCTGTGTTTGTTGCAGTCTGTGGCCAGTGCTGACAGTTTATCGCACAGATCATTGTAGTTGTCAATCTCAAACTCCTGCAAGAGAATTTAACATGAAAGCAGTTCTTGTGAGCCAACAGCCAACTTTGGTGCGTAGTGGTATAAACATGCAATCTTGAGCAAGCAAAAACTAAAATTGCAACTATAAAAATAGCCAAAAGGGTATCTTTCAGAGGAACATCTGAATACAACTTACAGCGTCCATGTCTCGGGCCAATTCAAACAGCAAAGCAATGGTCTCTCCAGCGGCTATCCTCATGTTGACGTCCTCGCTCTCCAACAGTCCGGGGAGTTTGGGCATGTGTCTGCAAAATACATGTGTCTCGTAAGCATTCAGTGTTCAGTTAAGATTTCAATAAATAGATTGGATTCATGTCACATTTTCTAAAAGCCTACATTTTAAAATTGAGCTGGAGAACTGGGTCCTATGGTAGAATTCAAGTCAAATTGCAAATGTGTTGACCTGGTTTATGTTTAATATTGGTAACAATTACTGGGCTCATCCATATGAAATTAAAACTGGCACAAAGTTCAAGGTTATCTGACAGTTTTTTTGTCATGACCTTATTAAAAAAATGGATAAAAAATATTCTTAAGAGTCAATTCCCAACCAAAATGTAAGGCTGAGCATGTGTGGATTTCTTTTAAAAATGTGAGTTACCCATAGAGTTATATACAGTATAAGCCCCTGCCCTCCATCTGAAATCATGTCATAAATTGTCATGGACACATCATATTCAGTACAAGGGTATTCTGGTCTTACTTGCGGAGGACTTCTTTGAGCTGGCTGCCTGAGCAGATGGTGAGTAGAAGGGCCCAGGACAGCAGAGCGTTGGTGTGGAGTTGGCTCATCTGAGGATTCAGTGAGGGAAAGGTACCATCACCTTTAGCATACGACCGAGTGAACAGGCTCTCGAAGCACTCCATGGTGGAAAACACATCCTAAAGGCAAAATTAGGGCTGTAAATATGTAGGAATGTTAAATATTTCATATCTGTGTCCAAAGATGTGACAAACACATTCCAATCAAATATTGGTTTTTGAGTACGGTTATGTTAACCTTCTCACAATTGCTAAACTACTGCACATAATGTAAAAGTTGTTAGAGAACCACCTAGAACACTAAAGCAGATTAGCCAAAATTAACGCTTCACTTTGGGTTGCCAGATCCCATGTCTAAAACCAGTTTGAAATGAACCCAAAAAAGGACTCATGACAGCATATGACAGCCAACTGTATCCACGGTTCAGTTGTGGTTGTAATGCCCTTTTTAAACAAATAATTGCAATCTTTAAGTCACTAATGCCGATCAATCCCCATCTTCACCACTACCACCGGCATATGCTGCTCTGTACATTTAGAACAATTAGGATTTGCCAGCGTTATGTAGTCATTTTGGTACAAATGTAAAAAAAAATAATAAAAAGTTCTACTTGCTAGTGCAATCTGCAGCTATCCATAGGAGAGGCTGACAGCTCCACGGCTCCCATTGAGCACCGCAGTTTTCTAACGCGGAAGTCAGTAGACTTTTTATTAGGCCATTTTAGATGTGCAAATTATAACACAATGTTCCACGGGTGTCATAGATTATAACTATATAGCAGCCACAAGCACAATAGGTCTCCAAGTCTTTCAAACCACCTGGGTACTTGCAACAATAAATGATACTAGAGCCATCACAAATAACTGCTAGGGGTGTGTTGGGACTTTTATTGCAACTTTAGCTGCCAATGCTGTTGCAATCACAAACCTCAAGACTGGGAAAGACTTTGTAAAGCCTGATAATGAGAACAACCATCCGACTGACAATGAATACAAAACACCAACTTGAAGCCCCTGAAGCCCAGAGGTGTTCACTACAAACTACACACGCAGAGGGGAGGAACTTACCACAATATCATCTTCAGCAACCAAAGTACAGAGACCCAAGCTTGTTGCCACCTAGAACATAAAAGGGATTTGAAAGTTAAGGTGCATTTAGCATTATATAATTGAAGTATTTTTATCTCTTTAACAACTCCATCAGGTACTCACAGCCTGCCTGGCCTGGATGTTGGCTGATCCATCTGCCAAAATGTTCTTGAAGACGGGTTTAAGGGTTTTCAGCACCTCTTCGCTCTCAATACCAGAGCCCAGCTGGATACAGAGCAGACACGCTAAAGAAGCCGCCGCTCGCTGCTCCTCCCCTTTACCTAAGAACAAGAATGATTTCACTCTCTAAAAAGGAAATATGTGTAATACTTGAAACCGATGTATACTTAATGCAACGTTAATAGTGAGCTATAAAATGTTCCATTAGCATAGCAAATATTACAGTAAGGGTTTAAATTTGTATTGTTCTCCACAAACTTGACAAGCTTCTCAATACGCTACATGATTTGTCCTTTAATTCACTTAACTACTAACCCTACAACTTCCCTGTGGTAGATTGACGAAAGCAAGGCTGCCAATGTGTGCCATCAGCCCCCTGTTCATCAACACATAGGCGAGGCATCTTGCCCAAGGACACAATGGCACAGTGTTTCACATTAATTTGGTTGCATTGTATTTTTGTATCCTGTTCTGTTTTTTTTGTAGTTGTTTTTTTTTTAACTATGGACTGAATAATATTTGTGTCTGACATAAAGAATAAATAAAAAATATAAAATAACTAATAGTCACATTTTCACCCCCATAATCTAACCATTTTTGCTCAGTTAGTTTTTAAACAAATTATACTTTATGCTTGTACTGTTACCATAAATACACAGAAGTAACCATTTTAATCTGTAATCCATGCTTTTTTGTTCAGTAGAGGCAATAACTGAGTAATTTTATATTTTGCTGTGTAAATGTCAAATATGGATAGCTTGTGCCACCATAGTCTCAATATAAACCTGTGGGAAACACTGCAACAGTATGCACCGATTCAAGATGAGATCAAAATTTTCAGTTTAGTGGGAGAACACTGCAACCTCTTAAGAAGCTGCCGCTTGCCGCTGGACCCCTGCCCCCCTATTGCTGAAACAAAATATTCTGTTATAACTTGCTGGCTTACCTTTCTTGAGACATCGCTCAATGCTGTCTGTGATTGTCATCCTTCTCTCAGAGATAAACTCATAAAGGATCCGGTTGGCCATGGCCGTCTTCAGCCCGTCCAGCGCCCCCTGTCTGGTCTTGGCACTAAAGCAATGAAACATTAATTACTAAACCATCTCAGGACTGATCCTTAAGTTTATCTTTGACCTGAGTACCAGTGCAGACTGAGCATTTTCATCTATGCTTAAATGCTACACACATTTATCTAGTTATTGTACTAGTTAAGGACATCTGGAAAAAAAAAGTAGTTTAAAACACAGACTTTGTGCTAGAAGAATACTGTGGAACTTGAAACCATTGTGGTTTTTACCTCTTGTCCACAGTGCTGTCAATGAACCCTTTCAACTTGTACTGGAAGTCTTCCTGGGCTGCGTCCTCACTGACCTCCCCACCTGGCAACGCAACAAAATCTTTAAAAAAAAAAACACTGGACAGAGCACCTTGACAAAAGAAAATATATGTCCACAAGGAAGATTTGAGGGGTTTTTTTTTTTTAGGTTGATCGTAAAACATACCTTCATCTGCTACACTGGCGCCATCACTAAAGCTGCTGCAATGACTGAGCGTCTCTATGGAAACGTCCTCATCGCTGAAAGGCTGCACATGTCCATGCTGCCCCCCTGCATGGAAAAAAAAAAAGTCAAACATAATGCAATGCAAAAAAAAAAAAAAAAAAGGAGCATTTCTGTGCATTATGTAAGCAGAGCCTCACAGGTGTCTCAGGAACAGAAGATTAGATAAACAAATCATAACCTTTACACATGGACTACAGCTGGTACTTTCATTATCTGATATGAAGGATGTCACGTTTCTAGTCAAAAAGAGTCAAAGCCAAACACGTAGCATATGCAAACATCAGGTTGGACATGGCCATGATCACGTTGACTTATTTGACATTGTCAAAGAAGTCAACGTGACAAATATTGGATCAGCCAAAAAAAAAAAAAATGATGACACTTACTTTCTTACCTGGATATTTTGTATCCAGATTTTGAAATATTTTTAATCCTTATACCTTATTTTGTAATGCATGTCTATTATACTCTTATTACAAATATTTTTCATTCTTACATGTTGCACTGAATCTCCAAAGCACTATTTTGTCCACCTAAAATGGCCATCAAGACTCTTCTGTCTCTCATTACCATTTTGCTGATATTTTCAGTGTTTGATTCTAAAAATTGATATATTGAGAAGTTATTACTAAATTAATAAAATTGCACAGAATAGAAGTCAAAAGTCTATTGCATTGGGCTGCTAGAGTCAAACAATAACAGCGACAATATAGATTTTAGCACATTGAAAACTATGCATTTGTTTTCTCATGCACGTGCAAATATAATGAATGAGCACTGGTAAAGCTTTAAGACCTATAGTACTAGCACATGGTTGTAAAAACTAATGAGAACCCTTTGTTTAGCAGTAACCGTACTGGTTAGGCAGCATGGCTCAAAGTCCACAACAAGATGGGGGTTGGGTAAGGTCTTTTGTTTCTATAGTTACAGCTCAAACACGTTGTATAACCCATGAACAATTTCCTCGTAGAGTCTGTCCCTCCTGTGTACAGCCGGTGCTGATATCCTAAAATGATCTCGTCCTCACATAGCTTTTGCAGTGCGATTGGGGTGACAGTCGATTCACAACTTTAAAAACAGAGTTAAAATGCCATCAGCTGTTAAATTACACACAATTGACACGGTCATCCTCGTTAGCTATTGCACAAAGAAGTCGCCTATTTCTGTATCATGTGTTGACGTGGACTTTTTTTTTTTTTTTTTTTTTCGCCAGCTGATTTCGATGAACCAGGGCACCGCCTTTTCCACAATTTTCGCACTCCGATGGCCTGTATAACCACTTTTAGAGATAAAACTACATTGTAATTATCGACAACATTATGACTAATATCCAAAAGTGGGTTATCTAACCAACTTGGTCACTTGTTTGACGTCAGCAATGGGTTTAATGCTGGCTGTCGTGCGTAGAACGAAAAACAGTACACTGATCGATAAAATGAAGCGTCAACTTATTAATTTTAGTCTCAGTGCTTCTATATTAGAGCATGTCAGATAATCAAATTTAAACAAGCTGTAAATGAAGCTCTAAAATGATTTGACAGCAACAACGTGGCAATTTTGCTTTAATGCTATGATCACATTTGCATCGGGCATCATAATCAATATAAGCAATACTGTTATAATTTGTTTATCGTTATAACTCACTGTATCATAACGTTAAATGATAAATATCGTGTAACATGTTTTCCCACCAACTGCAGTGCTTTGTGTAATTACAGCTAGCTAGGTTTGTTTTTTTTTCACCCGCCAAGCTCTGACGTTTGTAGTCCACGTCGCACGCATATTCCACGTCACTCAATGGCAGAACGACTCTAAAAGAACTACAACTCCCATCAGCCGCGACAACAGGCTAAACTAGGCCGTAAGCGCTGTAGCCGCTCACACTCACCCTTGCTGTTCTTCTTCTTGGTCCGTGGCATTTTTGCGCAGTTAAGAAGTACAAAGTTGATCCAAAATCAGCCAATACACGACCAGCCTTTATTGTATTGTCTCGTAAAATGAAAATAATCCCGTGGCACAGCAGGCAAAAAGGAAATGAGAGCGATCTTGGAGAAAAACTGTGGGCCGAGACGATACATTTTCCCTCAGAAACCAGGGCTGCTTAGGAACAGCGCGGCTCACACTATTTATACCGCCGGTATGTCACGAGGAGGTTTCCCGGCAAGCGTAGCCAATCCGGGAACAGGAACATACGTCGCATGTCTCTACTCGTGCCGCAGTTATCGGAAACGTGAGATTTTTATCATAATAAACAGTATTTATGTACACGTATGATACTATACTAGGTCTACAGTGCTGTGATGAAACTAAAGATGATTTCTATTTTAATGTTTGCTTATTTTCTCAGAAGCTGATGGGATCTTACCAAGTATGGGCATTGCAGTGACGGTTTCCTTCCATATTCCGACCAATGGTCACCGGTCAGTTCTACGTACGCTGTACGTGACCTATAGCCCTTCTAATGAACAATGACGAGGAAAACATGGCATTCATACGACACACACAAATGCGACAGATCAGGTGTAGTTTTGTTAATTACACAAGGGCTTATAAAGCCATAGCTCACTATAAGTCCTTGCTGTTACAAAAGCGTTTAATTTAGACCTGTTGTTCTAGGCAACGAGCCAATTGATGACAAAAATAGTTGGGTTCCTCCATAGCATAGGTCTAGGCCATGGATCTATTAAAATAACTATAT
>JACM01075772.1:0-17351 GCA_000787095.1 Periophthalmodon schlosseri
CTGTAGGGGCTCGGGCCTAAAAACATTGCATTATACCTCCTTTTAAAAAATGTTAGGACCTGCGATGCGATTGCTGTTGTGAGTTTGGCCTATACAAAAATAAAATGAACTTCATATCCGTCTTATGCACTTTAAAGATGCACTGTGTAACTTTTCTGTCGGGGGATCCGCCATGAGATGACTTCTATTTGACTAGAATGTTCCTCAGTTAAGGTGTTAAACTTATCTGTCTCCATGGGGACGAGCAGGTGATTCTTCCCCAGGCCAATTTACAAGTCACACCTGTGCAGAGGTGACCCCACTCACAGTCAAAACACCTGGTTTAAAATGGATTTTTGTACAATAAAAACACCAGTATTTAAAGCCCCAGTTTGTAAGTTTTTAGCCAAAATATAGACATGCATTTTTCATTTTTTTTTTTTTTATTGTACTGAACTTTGAAACTTTGAAAACCTGAAAAGTTACCCACTGTAGGCTACATGGTTACACAATAATTACGTTTCATTTCACCCAAGGAACATTTGAAAACGACTCTGACCTCTTGATGATGATTGGACATTGAACATAATTGATTGATTGGTTGTAATGATGCAAGGCTGTAGATTTGATGAAGTAGCACTTATAGAACTGCCTGGCTAGTTACATACACCACTCACAATAGCCATGTACCAGTATGGGGCCAATATTGTTTGCATTGAGTTGTGCATTTTTAACTTTTAACAACAGTCTTTCATAAAAACTGAAATATCAGCTTTTAGTGGATTTTTAATATTAAGAGGAGGTACTACATTACACTTTTATGGGGTATTAACTGCTAACACGTAACATATTTAGGTCAATGTTACCTTTTATTGTTTTGAAAATGCTACATTCGTCAAAAACAACGTATTAACATGATTTATAAGTTTAAATTTTGTTGCTCTCTACGCTAAGTCACTCCCCCTTCAGAGCGCTATCACAACACAATTGGCATGCATTTCGCTAATGAAACTACTACATCAGATTTGTCAAGTTTTAGTGTATTGTTTTGTATCATGCTTCTGTGTATTTATGGAAAATTAGCGTTCGGGAGCATGGATGACATAGACTTGTTGCTTCGAATAGGATCGTACTAACCGTAAGGAGGGTTCGAATAGGGAGAGAACGCAAGATTATCTCAAACATTCGTGGATGACATACTGTATATTCGGGCATGTTTTCGATGAGGGAAAAACGTTATAACATGGTAGAAAGCTCGCCTAGGCTTACCCCCTCTTTTAGTAAAAAAAGGCATGCCACTTTCAAATGAGTTATTTCTTTGTTTTGTAATCTTTTAAAAACCTGTTCAAGAGCATGAGTTCAACAAGTGCCATTGTTTAGCCAAAATGGTACTTCAATATGTATAAAGCAGACAGACTTTACTTTGGCTTTTTGCTAACGCTCACAGACACCTTTGCCTGGCTGTGTCACAGTTTCCTTTTTATGACTGAAAATGTGTATGAAAAAACATCCTAGAGCAAGTGCATTTCTGCAGTAATAATAAAACCTTAGATTTATAGTTTATTGACTCATTTCTCAGCCCCTCCTTGAGGTAACGTTGGTGGCTACTTCTGTTGTCATAACTGCCCTGGGGCTGGCTGATGGAAATGTGGCTGCCAATATAAACTAAACAGGATTCATCAAACAAGCGTGAATGTTTAGTTTGTTCTTTATTTGTCAGGGACTATGTACAAATTCATTAATCTTAAAAAAAGAAAATATGATCTGTACCAGATTTAGCTACTGCTACTTTCCGTCTGCCGTCCCTGGGCAGGTGAACACTAACATTACACATTACATTATAATGACTTTACAATACTAACTTAGCTCATCATTAACATTAGTAAAATACAGTAAAATGTCACTACTACAAAAACATAATGGTTTCCTACAAAAATTAAAAATGGTTGTGTTTAAGTTTTTACAGTGAATATGACAAAAGTACAAATGAACTTGACCAAGAGGAAGCATGAATGAAGCTAAATACAACTTCAAGTATGTTTTTGAGGAGGAGGCGATATTATTACATGGTTAAGATGTGAAACTACAGGCAGTTTGGACAGTTTGGTCTCTTAGCATAAAAGCGTTCATGTGTAAACAACACAATTGTCCACTCTGCACCAAAAGATGTTTTAATATTTACTTTATTTAACTTGCAGCCCTAGAGTTATATGGGACATAACTTCAAAGACGCCTTAAAGTAGCACTTGCATACACCAGACTTTCCAATTTTATACTTAATATGATTTTGACGAAACGTACAGAAGGATTTTTTGATATCTAATTCCAAGTCTGATTTATTAAAGTTTTAACTCTAAAAAAATTGGCAAAATTAGAATTTTTAGGCAATTTTTCAATGAGATTTAGTTTACTCAAATATTAAATAAGATATCCAAAATCCCCTCTGTAAATTTTTTAGTATCAAATATGACAACAAAAAAGCAAGCAATTTAAACCTGGCTCTTTCCATGTTTCTGTTTTGAATGCCCTAAGTAAGGTTTGGTAATTTTTACACACATTTATGTATGAAAACATTACACGATGAAACACTTGCAATACATTTTTTTCTTTCATATATATATAAGTAAGCTACAAAAGAAGTTTCAAATTGATATCGCTAACTTAAGATCTTTTCCTATTCCCCTGCAGTAAAAGCTTTAAATTTTTCATTGCTGTGGCAACGGTCTTAGATTCTCATCATTCTGAAACCCATGGATATGTAAAATGCCATATTGTAACTCCTACTCCCGGTGTGATTTTCTCCACAAGCTGCTTACATCTCCTCTCAAATATCCTCCCAGTAGTTTAGAATCAAATCTACAACTTCTTTCACCTCGCAGACTTCGGCGGTCGACTCGGCAGAAGTCAACATTCTCAGTTTCTCAGTTTTCGTCTTTTGTTTTTGTTTTTTTTTCCTCACAAGCCACCATGTTTGTTTTGACATGAATCTGAAAACCACCAATTGGTTAATTTGCCATTTATTTCGAAACCACATTGATTTAAAATGGGGTCCCAGACTACAACTGTCTTTGCTGGAAAACCATCTTGGCTTGTCAGGCTATTAATGTACGTCTCTTTAAAGGTCCTATGTTACGTGAAATTGACTCTTGTGAGCTTTAAATCATGTTGTAATGTTGTTACATCATCAAAAACATACTTGGAATTGTCTTTTGTTTCATTCACACATGTTTCAGTAGTCCTAAATGATTAGTCTGTCTATCTCCAAAGCTCAAAATGCTCTGTTCCACCTTGTGATGTCATGAAGCGGTAGCTACCTTTTACCTTTTTGTCCAGTAGAGATCGACAATTCCAGGGCTGAAATCATCCAAATTATTCTAGTGAAGGTGTATGGCATTCAAGAACACAGTGGAGCGCTTCCTGTATTACCACATGACATCACAAGGTGGAACAGAGCGTTTTCGGTTTGAGAGAGGAACTCAGCCTAAATATGCAGGGTTTGTGTGTTAAACGTGTGAATGAGACAAAACACAACTCCACGTATGTTTGTGATGAGGAAACCGCAATACAACATAGATCAGGAAATGGCGCAATATGGGCCCTTTAAGTAATTCTTGGAGCAGTGGCACGAGATCCCCCATTCCATTCAGCGCACTAAGCCCTCTTATTATACCTTTAATGATGGCTAACCGGGTCACTATACCGCTATTCCCAAAGGATTTATTTAAAACCCCCTTCTACCATACACAATGCGTCTGGATTGGGGCAGCGCTGGATATTTTCCGCCGCAGTATTATATCACAGGAGCTTAGCCTTTCCGTTTGGCACCCGAACACAATTGGCAGGATTTCGTATTTGTCTGCTTTAGAACAATGAGTCTTGTCAACAAACGCGCGCTCTCTTCAGCCAATTGCCCCTGTTTTAAGGATAAGACGTCTTTCTATCGCTCAAACGGGCAGGAGCAGAAGCGGCGTCTCCTGGCCCACTTCCTGGTCTGAACATCACAGGCAGACATGATGGAGTGAACATTAACAAATGAGTGTTGCGAGGTGGCTGTAATGGGATTTGAGGATCAGACTTGGATGAAGTGCAGGCAATGGAAGAACACCTTGAAATATGTAGTGGAGGAATGTGCGTGTGTTATTTGAGTATGTGGGTATTTTGTCAAAAAATGTGGCGAATTGTGTTGTTCTTTCTCTAATCCCTATTGCAACTGTAAGGGTCCATTAGGGTTGTGGGTATTCAAATTCAAAACTGAGCTCTCTGTATTATTTATTGACCTTATTCAGCCCCGCCCACTTTTGCCATAAATATGACTAAACTGCACCTTCTTTGTGGTGGAATCCCATTCATTTCAACGGAGAATTTGGGAAAAGTTTCACCGCTAAAATATATAATAAAGTAGGTTGATTTGTGTAAAAACCAACAGATCAACACTGCACTGATTCTCCGGGAGGCTTTAAAACAGCTTTATAGTCCGTATAGAACTTATTTGCTGTCAAGGTCGGCAGCCCCATGCAAAATAATACGACCCAATTACGATGGCGGCGTCCATGGCAATTTCCAGATTACGGTGAATACAGAGCAACAACACTCTACGCCCTTCGTCGCGTCTTGAGCAAGAACCAAACATGATCGTGCAATCAGATTTGTTTCTTTTTAGTGACACGTGTGACAGGAAGGAGCTCATTGGTCAACCACAAGAGTTTGCTCATTAATTTTGCAGAAATCTGAGATGTTTTTAAGTTCCTTGTGAAATTTTTGTTTTTCTTTCTTTGCCCCCGTAAGCAGCCGTATTTGTTTTCATACGGACGGACCATGCGTATCCCTAATTGGCTAATCCACCTGTCAATCACGCCCATCTGAACTCGGGGAGAATCGCCGGTGACCAGAC
The DNA here is from genome assembly GCA_000787095.1 of Periophthalmodon schlosseri. Taxonomy (NCBI): domain Eukaryota; kingdom Metazoa; phylum Chordata; class Actinopteri; order Gobiiformes; family Gobiidae; genus Periophthalmodon; species Periophthalmodon schlosseri. The sequence goes on from JACM01075772.1 coordinate 4,871, forward strand.
TCACACCTTTGATCAAATTTGCTGTTAAACCATCAAAATGTAGAAATAATTACAGTGCCTACCCATAAACTAAAACTAGCACAAACATCAACAACTTTTTCAGAACTAAGATGATTCTTTTTTTATTTATTTTTATTTTTTACTATTTATAGTTATTATTTTTTAAAACAAGTTTAAACTCAAGAGCAAAGTGATTCATTCAGTTCTACCTGAGCCACTTGCACCCAGTGTCTTGCATGTGCCATTCACCATGAGTCATTTCTCCACCATAATGCACAGTTTATAATGGAGATATAATTTAGTCCTCTTACTCCTAATGAGTCAAGTCCCCTTTAAAGCAGTACACAATAGCTCCCACTGAAGTATTCTTACGCATGACTCAGTTCTAATGTTTCACCAAATAATATGTGAAATACAGCACAATGGTTTGTGATCTGACTATCGAGTGTTTTAAGGCGTAATGTATCATCCTTTCTGTGTCACTTGAGAAGAACGAGATGATGACATTAAACTAAGTGACCCTGGCTAGACACAAAGAAATGTTTTTTGTAGTTTTCAGTGGTGGAAACTAACAAAAGTACAGAAGCAAAACTACTGAACTTTAGTAAGTGAAGTACAGAAAATTATACTTAATTTTAAAGTGGAAACCTTTACGTTTTACTTACTTTTACATTTGAGAGCAGGTCTGTACTTTCTACATCACTATATTTTTGAATTTTTCTTAAGAGTTTGAGATCTGCTGAAATGGCTGAGGGATTATTTAGCACATGCATAGTTTGAGCAAACAAAAATATACAAATAGAAACAGCTAGAAAAAAAAACAAGAACTCTTTTCAGTTGTTAGTTTGAACAAAAACTGATCACAATTCTTTATCAACATCACTACATTTGATACTTAAGTAGATCTCAAAGTCTGTCAGACATACATTGACTTTTTACTCTTAAACTTTTTAAATTTTTTCAACAGTAGTGGCCAGTGGCAGCTTCATAAATCGCGCTCTTGTCCCGGGCAGATCACGTGTCTCCCGTACATTGAAAAGCTGAATGTGTAAAGTGTCACAAGGGTTTTGCATAAATTGACATAAATATAGTCATTAACTCACAACCAAAGAAAAAGACGACCCTGGGTCTAAAAGACAGGAGCTTCCTTTGATATATCCCCTTTGTCTTTCTTGAAAAATATAATAAAGTGTGGGAAATCGGACACCGCGTGTATTACTTTTCCCCCAGGCTGATTTTGTATTGGACTGTTGTTCTCATGTCAGCTCATTACTCCTTTGAAGAAACTCTCACTCTCATTGGCTGTAGTGTTGGCGTCAACATGCACGAGTGCAGAGTTTTCATGACTGCTCACTCGCAGTCTTCCTCAGAGACGTGATGTTGCTTTGAGTGTTTGCTCAGCTGATTTAAAAAGGTTTCGGCTCTGTCTCCCACCAGTAGAAGCCAGACGACAGCCCCATCTGCATCTCAGGTGTGTGAGAGTAAAAAGGCCCCCTCGTCCTGGTTTATAGTCCCGTGGCCCTGTTTTCGTATTTTGATTGCCTCCTTAATCCAGTCATGATGTTTGTTGTCTTCTGTCCCAGTGATATTTGCGCTGTCCCAGTCCATAATGTGGTTCTCTCCTTTACAATGGTCAGAAATAGTAGAGGTATTTAATTTTTTCTTTCTGTCCAGTGATATTTGCGCTGTCCCAGTCCATAATGTGGTTCTCTCCTTTACAATGGTCAGAAATAGTAGAGGTATTTAATTTTTTGAACTGACTGCTACTTTCAGTGTTTTTGTACTTTTCTTCTCAATGTTTTTTCCCATTAACTGCCACTTGACTGATGTAAAACTATGATAAATATTTACCACAGGTACTATCCCACTAAACCAAGTCATAATTAGAAAAACATGAAAACGCATTGTAAAGGAATAATAGGAAAAATGCACACACGACTATCTTGGGGGTGCGATTGAGACCTCTGTGTGGCAGTATGTCCGGTCTTCTGCAGTCTGCTCCACAGTGTCTCCTCTCTGCAGACTGCTCCTGTGGGCACATGTAGGAGTGTTTAACCCGCCAAAGGGCAGCCCTGCAGCCAAACACAGACAGACTCTGTGCCAGCAGCAACAGCCTGTCCAACTGACTTTCACAATATAGCTGTTATATAAAGCTGCTGCACCTGTCTTAAAAATGTGAAAAACAAACCTAGTTCATTTTAAACAGTTTGCAGCGGTCCAAAGTTATCCCTCACTCACCTTATGGATCCAACATAAGAATTATTCACCGAGACCAGAGAGGAGTTTCGCCATCCCGGTAAAGCTAACAACTAACATGCTAATGCACACATCCTGATCATCAAATAATAAAACACTTTATCATTAGCTCATGAGATGCAGAGGACATATTTTGATGTCAAGAGCTGCTTATGTAATATATTGTAGTAAGACAAGACAATTTTTGGTAAAACACATGGGAAAAAATTTGGGGATGTTTTTTGCATCATTACTTTATATAACACATCTACAGCATCTGTTTTCCCCATGTATCACATTAAGGGGCTGTATCTGCTTTTTCTCTTGAAGTAGAGTAAAATATATTTTTCAAAGTAAGAAAGTGAGTTTGGACTATTGACAGTTTACATTTTTAAGCTCTGTCATTCACAATTTAAAACTGTAAAATGCCCTTCAAGAAATAAAGGTTAGCAGGAAAATTTGCCCTCTGTATTTGACCATAGACTGTATAAAGAAGTGGACGAAGCGAGTGTGACGTCACCCATAGCGTACGGCTCCAGTCAAATGAAGCTCGTCGACGCCAGCAATTATAGGGGCGAATTTGCAGCCAGGCTCCATATTTGGAATTCCAATCACGAGTATCATAGCAACCACAGAACCAATCTCGAACGAAGCTGTGGAAGATAACGTCCCTTCCCGCCGCACCGCTGGTTTAGCAGGGGACGGGCGCTTAGCTATGCTGACAGTCAAACCTGTTGCTAACGCTAGCGGGAGCCACCTCGGGGAAAGAAGTCAGCTGATTTGTCTCTTATTAATGTTCATCTTGATTTACAGACACAATTGCGAAATAAAAATACCAGGATCGCGTAGAGGGAGTCAATACGAACATTTTAAGACCAAAATGACGAGCCTGACAGCTGCATTTACGGAGAGAGGTGCGACAGGTTTCTAATGTAAAGTGAATTGGAGCCAGAGTCGATGGAGCCGGAAGCGCACCTATGCTCACTTCCTATTTAGAATGCGGCGGCTAGCAGGTTAGCTATGTCCATTTTATATACAGTCTATGTATTTGACCCATCCTTCAATAGCAACGTTTGGCTACATGTCAGGAGCAGTGGGACCCATCTCCAGATCTTGAGCTAGGCTTGGTCAGGGTCAGGGTTATGGTTATGGTTAGGGCTACTAACTACCTTAGTCAAGTCCAGTCAAGTAAAAGTTATTTATAAGGCACATTTAAAAACAACCACAGCTGCCCAAAGTGCTGTAAAAAGGCAAAATACAGTGCAGTCTTATAAAACAAAACATGCAAAAATACAGTAAAACAATACAAACACAATACAATACCTTAGCTGGAAGAATGTTACCTATTGTGTAAGTTTTAAGTTAATGGGGAAAATCAAAGCGCCCAGAGGAAACCCACCTACTTTCAAACTCAATGAAAGGCCCAATCCGGCCGGGAACTGAACTCAGTACCTTCTTGCTGTGAGAAGTGAGTGTTTTTCTGCTCAGCCACAGTGCAGCTCAGCCAGCGTGTAAAATATGCATTTATGAAATTGATGGATTATGTTTTGTTTCATGCTGTTAATCCATTGCTGACCATCATGGCATGTTAGGTTATTATAATTATTTCAGGGCAGTCATTTCATGCTGTTAGCTTAACCTTAGATCCCTAGAATCATCTTTTCAAATATGAACATATACATAGGTGACTGGACATTGTACTAATACCTTCCAACATTACTTTTATAATTAAGTTGTAAAACAGCGATAAATCCTTAAAGAGGAGGTATTACACTTCTACATTACATATCAAGATCACCATGTTACGTTTTGTAAATGCTATATTTGCTATATTAAAAAATTGAATACGTTTCAGTTTGGTTTTGATAACCCTCCCTTTGCTCTCCACGCTAATCACTCCCCCTTCAGAGCGCTACCACAACACAATCTGCGCGCATCCCACTAATGAAACTACTGCACATCGCATCGGGTTTGAGAAGCTGTAGCGTATTGTTTTGTATCCTGCTCTTGTACACTTATGAAAAAATGTACGGGAGAGATCGCTAGATTACTGAAACATGAATGGACGACTTAGAAAAACTCTTCAAGCATATTTTTGATGAGAGAACGACGTTATAGCACGGTAGAAAGCTCCAAAAGTTGTTTTATCTTAATGCCCCTTCTTTAAGATACGTAAAATGATAGATTTCAGTAAGTCTGCTGCAGCTGCTGTGCAAGGTAAACTCTACCTCTGAGCCCCTTGACGCAGAGTAGATTATGCCAATAGGATTTCTGTGATATGTGTATTAATCTAGGGGAATATTCATTTATCCAGGCTGCATTCTTCACTGCTAATGTACTCCCAGCTGTAAATACCTGGAGGATAGTGGTGGATAAATAATGCAGTAGTGATAGATGCATCTTGCTTCTGCCCTCCTCCTCCTCCTCTCCTCTTCCTCCTCCTCTCCGAGCTGTGCTTTTGTCACGTTATGATGAACTCGCAGCATATGCTCCGGCATGTATACTGGTTGGGTGACGCGCCGACTCTTGTAAGGTGCTCTCCCTGGACAGAACAGCTGTATAGCAATTACGCGTTGCACCCAGGTCAAGCGCTAAGTCTCCGCTCGGCAGCCGTACGACTCGCTCTGATTAAAAATACATCACCAAGCAGAGTTTAGATAGAGATATATGAAGGGAACGCTTCTATATGGGCCTTACAAAGTGCTCTTGGACAAGCTGGAGTTTGTAAGGCAAAGAAGATAAATGCACTGTTGTGGGCTGTGGGGTGGGTAATGCAATGTTAATGTTTTATACAGACTTGTGTGGTAGTAAGAAGTAAGTGTACTACAGTATATAGTAGTGAACGGTCTTTTGTTTCGATGCAAGAGGAAAGACAACTGCATCAAGGCACAAGCCACTCTTTTAAAACAAAACTGAGTTAATGGTCCACCAGGGAGATGTCACTGCTTTGCCTGGAATGTTCCACAGTATGGTATTAAACTTCTCCTTGCATTTGTTCCGTTACAAGTGGTTTTATTGCTCAAAAATACCTTGGAAAGCATATATTCTTACTGTAACTGGGTGTTAAGTTCAGGCACTGTTTTTTCCCCCTGTATCCTGTAATTGCCTACGTTTTTGTAATGTTTTTTCCTAGTTTTAATTCATAGAAGTTACTCCTATTTTTTTCTGTGTATTTCTGTTGAAGTTAGTTGGTAGGTGATTTAGGATTCTTGCCTTTTTTGTAAGTATATTTTTCATAGTTTTGCTCCCGTCGTTTTGGTTTCGCGCCTCGGAGCCTTTAAATAGCGTGAGCCCGGCGTGCGCTCTGGGTCCGGCGCTGCTCCCTGCTGGCGTCTTCTTGCCAGCAGCTTCCGTAGCTTTTGTTAGCTTAGCTTTTGTTTGGCCTGGTGAATCCGGACGTCCTGTTTTCGTTCTGTTTATGGGTTGTTGTTTTTTTCGTTAGGGTAGGGACAGCGGTGTGCTGACAGGGTTGGCCTTCCCAGAGCACCGTCCTTATTTTACGTTGGCAGGCTCACCATGGTCCTTTTCCTTTGTTACTTTGTTTTTTTCTGGGCACGGGGTTTGGTACGTTTTTTTTTTTCAACAGCTTTAAAACCTTAAGAAGAACCTGAAGTTAAGAAAATAATAAACAACATTGAACCCTTATCTTTACCTTCTTAAATATGTTTTGATCCACTCTTGGGTCCTAACTGTGGGATTGTCTCTCCACAGTTCAGACCTGTAACTTGACCTGAAGGTGAAACCTGCTCTTCTCAATGGAGATAGATCAGTTTAATGCCATACTGTGGAACTTTCTAGGCAAAGCAGTAATGTTACACAGTGCAACTTTAGCAGCTTTAACAGAGCACAATCCACCAATGGCACGACGTTAAAAGGCCCCATATTACTGTATTTTCTGATCTATGTTATAATGTTGTTTCCTCATCACAAACAGACCTGGAGTTGCGTTTTGTTTCATTCACACGTTTAACACACAAACCCTCCATATTTAGGTTCTTCTCTCAAGCAGAAAACACTCTATTCCACCTTGTGATGTCATGTGGTAATACAGGAAGTGCTTCATTATGTTTATTAATTCCATACACCTGCACTAGAATTGTTTGGATAATTTCAACCCCGGAATCCCAATCTCTATTGGAGGTAAAATGTAGCTATAAACTTGAAAACTACCACTACATGACATCACAAGGTGGAACAGAGCATTTTGAGCTTTGGAGATGCAGACAGACTAATAAATAAAGGGTTACTCAAGCATGTGTGAATGAAACAAAGCACAACCCCATTTATGTTTGTGATGAGGAAACAACATTATAACACAGATCAGAAAATAGTAACATGGGGCCCTTTAACTAGTCGGGTAATGATCATTTCCAAAATAAACTGCGATTTTATTTTTTGTCAACATTGCCCGCACAAACTCTGAAGCTGACAGTTCTCTTCTTCTCAGGTTTGCAAAGAGAGTCCGGGTCGCAGCACAGTTGACCCCATCTGACCCCATCCACAAACTCTACTCTCACAAGGGCTGAGTGAAGCCTGAAAAAGTCTTCAAAGCAACACAAGAAGATGCAATACTTTGAACCAAAACACATCGTCCGATAGTTATTTTCCACAATATTTAGTGTCTGCCACGGTTCAGAGAATGACCTTTACTTTTACATTCTGTTCAGTTTGTGACTAATGATGTTTTTAATAGAAATTCCAGGAGATCTTGTTTGGTCAAATTCTTGCAAGGTCATGCCGGCTGGAAATCGTTTTTTTTACTCTGTATGGGCGTGATCGACAGCTGGATTAGCCAATCAGGGACATGCATTGTGTATTTATATCAAAATCAATATGGCTGCTTATGAGGAAAAACGAAAGACTCTGCAGACTGAAAAATATCACGGATTTCTGTAGAATCAATGAGTGAAGCACTAAACTTGGATGGATGACCCGTGAGCGCCTTCGTTTCGCATGCGTCACGGAAACAAAATAAAAATAAAATAAGTCAGAAGTATCTCTCCCTGAGTTCAGCCTGAAATGCTGAAGAGAAGGTGGTGATTGATTTCTCTGAATCTGATTTCTCAGTATATGCTGTTAATGAAAGGCCAGTCTTTTGCATCCTCTCCGCTGAAGCTGCCTGTGGACGGAGCGTCTTCCTGTCCCCACACACATAAGCCTAGAAGCATTCACGGATCATACAAACATAAATCCACTTGCACAAACAAAAACGCATAATAATTGCTGGGCTCTTTTTTAGTAGAAGTCTAGAAAAGATTTAGAAAAAAATACCGTGGTCCTGACCTCATACTGCATACAGCCACGCCCCCTGCGGCACACAGACTCACTCCTCTTATGTTCAAGTACCGCGGACTAGTGTTGTCATGATACTAAAATTTCAAACTCAATTTCAATACTAAGGGACTGGCTTCTTACTCCATACCACAATTACAATAAAAATCATTTTTTTTAGACAAAGGAGTGTCATTTTCACCACAAAATAATAATTAATACGTGGTGTTACTAGTTTTGATAAAGTTAGACAAGACTAAGACTGGTTGTCCTGTTTTGTCTGAAGAACAGACACTTCCCCCACCTGAGTGTGGATGTTCTAGTGTGACTGCCTGTTTAACCATACTGCGTCAGTGCATTAGGAACATTTGTTTGCTTTACAACAGGCTTTTAACGGCACATGTAGTACAGAAAATGCGTTCAAAGTGGTTCAAAAGTGGATGTAAAAAGAAGCAATTATATGGTACTTATTTTGAGAACTGGTTGGTCCACGGAGGAATAGTGTTTTAGATGAAGCTAGGGTAATGTTTTTTTCTTGTCAAAGAGTACATTTGAGATCATCGGAAACCCTGGCTTTATGTTTTGGGGGTCCTAAGACATATACATTAGTCTGATATTCTAACTAGAAAAGCACAGCCAATTGTTATGTTTTTTTTCACTCCTGTTTCATGTTTTCACTGAGTTTAATTTACCAGGAATATACACATTTTAAAACATGCGCCGAAAGATGTTTTACAACAAAATGGTGGCATTATTAGCTAAAGATGACATAAGAAAGACAATTTGTGGTTTGAATAAATAATACAGTACACTTTAAGGTAAGGTACGCTTCATTGGCCCTGTAGGGATTAAACCAGGACTACATCAGGTTAAGGTTATGGCACGCTTTATTGTCCCTGTAGTGAAATGTGTCCTCTGCGTTTGACCCATTCTTCAGTGCTGCTGAGGCAACCTGTCAGGAGCAGTGGACCCATCCAGATCTTGAGCTAGGCTTGCTCAGGAATACTTTAGTCCGGAGGAAAGCAGACATAAAGAGAAACATGCAAATCTGCAAACATAAAGGTTTTGGCGGCACAGGAGTCAAACCTAAAACCTTCTTGCTGCAAGGCGAGAGTGCCATCCACTGTTCCACCTCTAAACACCATCCAGAAGCCTTTAGTCATCATATTATCTTTAGCTGAATTATTTTAAAAAAAATCATTATACAACAGAAATAATCATTTGACAAACCAACCAACAGAAAAATTAAGTGGAACTTAATTAAGTGGAATTAAGTGTTGAGTGGAACTAAACGCTGAATCCACTTTCTTTTTTTTTTTGCTACTAAACTACTAATAGCACTATTTACTGTTCCTAGTCATTTTTTGGCAATTTTAGTGCAAATAGGCAAATCTGCAGCTTTCTGGTCAAAAACATCTAAGTGTGTGCTGCCTCCAGTGGCCTCTGCGATTTCCAGTAGTTGGTGACATCACAAAAGACTGCCCTGATTACAGCCAGGTGTTTTGGATTACAAACGCTTTGCTGCAGGGGCGGAGTTTGAGGTGTAGATACCTGTTAGACCAATCACACTGTTCCTTATACCTCTACACCCCTCCTCCCCTCTCGCTCTTTTCTTTAGTCCACAGACGTGACGAAGTTTAGCAGCTCTATTTGAAATGTGGTTGTGGGAGGAGTTTAGGCGTTTAGTCCCACTTTAATCTGACCAGAACAATTAGTTGCAGCCTTAGTAGTAACAGAGGTACAGTAAACAGGGCTTGAACAGCAGCCTGGGGCATTGAGCTCCTTACCTACTATTGAATCACAAATGCCTGATCCATTTGATTTGCTCTGTCACTTTCCATTGCGTCTCTGAGAGTTCAGTCGTGCTTTCTGCCCATCTCAATACAGCACGCTCTCTCTCTGTTCTTTTCTGTTCCAGAGAGTCATTGTTGCTATAGAGATTATCTGTAATGGCATTTGCAGTTTATTTTCTTATAAGCAGAAATAAAATATGTGTTAGAGAGAAACAGTTATTTTCTGGACCTTACCTGACAGACAGTGCAGTTTGAACTCTTGTGTTCGTAGCCTTTTCACAGAATAGTTTGCCAAATGAGATTATAACACGCACAAGTTTTCAAAAGTTTGCACATATAACAAAGAAATGGCTAATATCAAAGCAAGTTTGTATGAAAGAAAGAATGTGTATGAAAGAAAGAGTATTTGTATGATTGTGTGTGTCTGAACAAATTGGTATGGTTGTGTTTGTGTGTGTGTAAACTGAATGTTTTTAGAAATTGCGTATTTGAGAGGCAAGATGTGTTGTATTAGATCAGGGGGGCCCAAACTCTTTTCACCGAGGGCCATATCTTGAAAAATATTCGACACGGAGGGCCACAGACCAGTGGTCAATGCAGTGGATAATTCAGATGGGTGCATTTAACATAGTTTTGACATCATAAATAAGGCTTGAAACATTAATTTTAGGTCTGTATGACAATGCAGTGTGATGTTATTTAGTGGTAGGATTACTCAAATTTGCTGTAAAAAGTACTGATTATGATCAATTGTAATTTTAGGCTGTATGACAATGCAGTGTGATGTTATTTAGTGGTAGGATTACTCAAATTTGCTGTAAAAAGTACTGATTATGATCAATTGGACCAGTTCAACTGAAGGCCTGAGGACCAATAAATTAGATGTATGTACCATATGTCTACATGTTTTTCATCCATCTTCACCAAACTGTTACTCTTATTTAACACCAGCCTGTCCAGGGCTACAGGTATTTTTGCTATAACCTCGCACAGATCTGTGGAGAGTCACAATGGATGATCCCAAATAGGTTGCATTCGGGTGGCATCACAACATTCTAGAAACCCAAAACATGCACAATAAGCACAATCCTCCAGCGAAAGTGGTCCTGACCAAGCCTAGCAAAAAGATCAAGGAGATGGGTCCCCGGGCGTGGCACTGTGTCACCCAGTGAGGTGCCCCAGCAGGATTGAAAGATGGGTCAAATGTAGAGGACCAATTTCCCTACGTGGACAATAAAGTGTACCTTAATCTTAACCCAACAGTTTAACACACACACATATACACACACACACATACACGCACAATATATATTCTCACTTTCGTTCTTTCGTTCACTAAAATCTTTTGGAAACAACTATACTAGAGTAAAGATATAAACACAAATTTTAAATGGTTATATATTGATAGCTGATCACATGACCTAACTGTGATCTATACCAAAACATACTGTAAAAATCACACAATTCTATGTTTTTGTTTGCTTGTTTTATTTCATAAACTCACTTAGCAGGTTGGAGCAAAGGTTTGTGTAAAGCACCTGAACAGCCTCCTGTACCACTTGTTTCTCCTCGTATCCAAATACTGGTTCTTCTCCACCATTATTCTGAGCTCTTTTTCTGTGATTCTCCTCTGGTCCTTCTCTCTTCTCAGCTCCTTCTTCAGAGAACACTTCTCCTCATGCTGTGGACCACTGGGCTTTTTTGGCCTTCATCTGGTTCAGCTTTGCCATAATGTCCTTCACCTTCTGTATTCTAAGCTTAATTTCACAAAATTGCTCCATCAAGGCTTGCTCTTCTTCAAAATTCTCTCCTTCAATCCTTTGCAGCTGTTCTTGGTGGGACCTCGTCAAGTTCTCCAGCTCATGTTGGAGTTTTGTCTTCTCTGCTTCACAATTGTTGAGCGATTCCTGCAGCTTCTTGAGGTTGTCTTTGTAAATTTGAGAAAGCTCCTCCTTCTCAGGGACTAGCTTGTCAAGTGCAGCCTTGGTTTCCCGAATGTTGAAGGTAAAGGCTCGTCTCTTCTGTTCTAGCTTGTTTTCGGCCTTCTCCAGCTGTTGCTTCAGAGATGAGATCTCCAAATTGAGTGTGTCTCGTTCATCTTCCTCCTCTTTTTTCAAGGCATTTGTCTCAACCTCCGTTGTCTCCATGTTCTTGCAGTTGTCACCTTTGCAGACACAGATAGAAGATATTTTGTTTTAAATTATTACACTGCAAAAAAGGCCTATCAAAAAATAAGAAAAATAAACTCATTTTGGTTTAAAAATGCCCTATTTCAAGTGAAATTATCCAGTGCAGTAAGAAAATTTCACTTACCAAGTTTTCTTAAAACAAGACTAAATATCAGAGTGCTACAAGTCGCATAAAACACTAGTTTGAAGTACTCATGGCAGGATTTTCACCTTATTCTGAGCATATCTATCCTTGATTTAAGCAATTATTGCTTAAAACTGATGCAAATCGGCTTATTTCTTGTATACAACATATCTCATATTAGGCTATTATTTCTTAAATAGATACGTGTTTTAAAAACACCTTTTTTTGAGCACAATGAATTATACATTTGATCAAATAGAACATGAAATCAATACAGCTTGAAACTGCATTTATTAAAATGTAAATGTTTCCACTTTCCCATCATCTTAGACAGTGATTACAAATTTGAACAATCTCAGTCTCTTTGCAGGAAATCTAAAATCTATTTAACCAGGTGTGGGTCAAAGAGTAACAACCCAGCACATTACTAGTATAAAACCAAAAGTGAACAAGTAAAACAAGAAACAAAGTAAAAACAAAAACCAACCTCTCAGCCAACAAAGGATTTTCCTCATGAAGTTTGTTTTTTGGAAGCGGTGCAATTGGTGTAGATCCTGCACACACAAAGCAGTCATCCTCATCTATGAGCAGCACTGGTGTACAGAGATACACCGCTGGATCCTCCGAAGGCTACAAAGAAAAACAAAGTTTTCAGTTTTATGAACATTGATGAATAATTGTTTTAGTTTATCATATACATAATTGTTACTTATTTAACTGAAAAAAATACAAAGAATAGAGAAATAGCTCACTCGCAATACATGGAAAAGTGCCTCCAAAGCATTGGCCATTTTGTTTGGAAGGGCGGCATTTGATGGAAACAGCATAGGTAGACAGGTAAACAATCCAATAGCTTGGTCCTCTGGGGA
>JACM01005626.1:0-37559 GCA_000787095.1 Periophthalmodon schlosseri
TCTGGGTGCAGAAAATGCCTTTAAATCTACGCCTGAGAACCAGTTTCCTCTTAGCGACATTGGACACTTCCTGGTCTATTTTGGTGCGGGACAGAGGAGCAGTGGAGCATGTGGCTTCCTTCAAAACAATAGAGTTGAAGAGGGCTATACCTACATGCCAACGCCAACACACACACACACACACACACACACACACACTTAGAAACGTTGCCACTAACTCACAAACTGATAAGCCATTTTGGAGCAGTAAAAACACCAGTGAGTTGACTTAAAGCTGTACACCTGTCTTCAGCCCCAAGGCCGTCTACATATGGACATGTTCATAAACACAATTAAGTAGACCCACTCAAATGTGCTATTATTTGCACACAACATACACAAGTGGATGTAATTTTGAGATGTGAAACCTTCACCAACCACTCACTCATAGGCTGTATTTATACATTTAGACAAGGTGTGAAGTGTCTTACTCAAGGCACATTTTTTTGTAGGCTGAAAAATAACTTAAATAAGTGAATACTTGGCATAAAGCATATCTCCATGGAGAAGGTTCTGAAGTACGGTTTTAACTACAGAAGCTAGTTACAGAAAGTTACATGGTGTTTCTTTAACTCTGCTAGCCTGGGAGAATGGAGTCTGCAATGGAGTCAGTTTTGTATTTTGCTTTATTATCACACAGACATTTCTTCATATCAAACTACAATTTTCCCTAAAAGTATTACAAATTATCTGGAAAGATTTCTATTATGTTTCAAAAGCCAATTCAAATCATGCCACCACAAATGAATTTCTTTTGGCCAGATCTTATGACATCAGTGTGACTTTTATGCATGGGCAATTTATTTCATCACATAGAAATTTAGAGGGATTAGACAAACTGTCCAGTAAAATATGATAACATTTAGACACGGGTTCAACTGATCTGAAATATTAAAAACCATCGCTGTGACATGACCATAGATTATTGAAAAGTGGTCACCCTCAAGGCATCTAAACAGCTAATCAATCACTTCAATTTCTCTAGTCACAGTTTGGATTTGCTCTCTAGTTATTTATAGGACTTTTTTATTACACTTTTTCTGATCTATGTTATAATGTTGTTTCTTCATCACAAACATACCTGGAGTTGTGTTTTGTTTTATTCACACATTTCTTCATCACAAACATACCTGGAGTTGTGTTTTGTTTCATTCACACACGTTTAACACACAAATTCTACATATTTAGGCTTGAGTTCTTCTCTCAAACTGAAAACACTCTGTTCCACCTTGTGATGTTATGTGGTAACACAGGAAGTGCTCCACTATGTTTTTAAACTCCATACACCTTCACTAGAATCATTTGGCTAATTTCAGCCCATTAGCAATGTCTACTGAACTAAAGATAAGCTGTTAATTTGAAAACTACTGCTACATGACATCACAAGATGGAACCGTTCATCTTTTGATCATTGGAGATGTAGACAGACTTGTAATGCTGGAGTACTCAAACATGTGTGAATGAGACAAAACACAACTATGGGCATGTTTTTGATAAGGTAACATTATAACATGGCTTAAAGCTCACAAGAATCAATTCTGTGAAATATAGAACCTTTAAAGATTGTACTAACAAATATTTTCTAAGGCGGGAGCTTAGGGTAAAAAGCCTTTCTATTGCTCCATTGTGAATATCCAAATTTGGTTTAGAGGAAACTGTATTATGGCTTGAACAAATAGCTTTCTGGGTGTGTTCGGAACTGAAAGTCAACTGGCCGTCACAGTTTTACACAGTGTAAAAGTTCATGTTTTACTGTCGAATCCTTGAAGTGTTTTTTTCAGAGACCTGCCCAAAACCATCGGGAGTCCAAAGTCCTGGTCCAAAGAGCCACAGATAAACAGGGACACACCTCAAAACACAAAATGTCTGTCAGTCATTAACCAAACCCAAACCTGCACAGAGACAAAGGAGCAGGAAGAGGACAGGGGGCGGGGGCACAGAAAAATACAAGCACTTTCAATGGGTCACATCTACATTCTTGGGATAGTACTTGCATATTGAAATGGAATTTGTAGTAGTGTTGTGACGATACTAAAGGAACAGACTCGATACTTGATACCGATTCCGATACCATGATGATAATAAAAAAACTCTTTCTTTAGACAATAGAATGTGATTTTCAGCATTACATAGTGTTTTTTTATATTACCATGTGGCGTTATTGTTGTTAAAACTGAACAAGCGTTGCACTAATGAAAATCTATCAGTTGTAAAGCTTTAGTTCAGTTCATTTATTCACTAATTGGTTTTAAGACTACACATCTGGAAGACTTGGTTCCACCTGCTCACTTGAGTCAGCATAATAAATCGGAGTGGACTTTCCCCAAAGCACAAAGGCTCCAGTGTTGTTAAAACTGCCTTAAAAATATGGGACAGCAGCAGATAAAACCAATAAAACCAATAAAAACTCTTCAAATCTGTCACTGGAGCCAGATAAACACTAATTATCCACATGAAACGAATCGATTCAAAGTGCGACAAGTCCAGAAAAAAAACTACAAATCAGACAAATTATTTTGGGAGACAACTTTGGCTTTATCTGCTGCTAATGTTTCATATTTTTAGATCAGTATGGGATGTATTAAGTCAATGCTTTTAAAAGTAGATGGTAATTAGGTATTGATCCAAACACAATTAGCGTCAAATTAAAATTACAACTAATCAAAAAAATAATGAAAAAAAATCGTTTTGGGGGTCCAGACTAGGGTTGCACGATATATTGCAATCAAATCAATATGCAATTTGAGTTTGCGCTATTATCGACTTTGCAAAGACTGACTGGTATTAGGTTTTTTTCCAAAATTGTGAAGTCATAGTGCATACGTCTGTGGTCAACAGCTTACATAGTTTATATTTAGAATACTAGGGGGTGCTCTGCTCTGTTCCTTTCTCTTTCTGCCATTGAGGCTCTCATTCCTCAGATCTTCAAACACAGAAACAGTGGTCGTATTGTCTGGTCCAAACTTCTGATCAATTTCGTGATTTTGTTCCAGATTAATCACAGCCACGGCATTTTGAGCAAGAGTTTTGATCTAAGGAGCAACAAATGTGAGTCACACTGAGGAATATATTAGACTGAGTTAACACCATCCCAAATGTGGCATGTCTAATATTTCAACATGATGAGAAAATGAGTCTATATTAAAGATACACTACGTAACTTTTCTTGTGAAGGGAACGCCATGTGTTTGTCTCTATGGGGATTTTGTAGAGCTCAACATCTTACATTTTAAACTACCTTTTTGGACTTAAAACAACCGCATTATGGATATTAGTTACTTAGCTGGTTAGCCTCTGCGATGCCTTTGAACTCTTAATATTTGAATTTTTCTAAAAGTCTATAGGAACAATTATCTAATTTTACTACGTTTGGAATGTTTCACAGTATGGCATTAACTTTTCTATCTTGCATTTAATCAATTTCTGGTGTTTTCAAAGCTAATAAAATTAATCCTTGACAAACATGCGTTTTTACTGTGAGCATGGCTGCCTCTCCACCGATCTGACCTGTAGCTTGGTCTTGTGGTGTCACCTTCTTGTCTCCATGGAGATAGATATGTTTAATGCTATAGCGTGGAGCATTCCAAGCAAAGCAACAACATCTCCATGGAGATAAGCAGGTGCCTTTGAAGTGCTTTTTCTTACTCAGATGATAATTTATTTTGAAAAATGAAGCAATCATTTAAACATTTGAAGTCTAAAATGCCATGCCATAAATCAAGACAAAAAAAACAATTCCTTTCAACATTAATATGTGAAATGCATTTCTGTAACGAACAAAAGTCAAACAGAACCAAATTTCAAAGTTTTTGTAGTTTTACATTGGTTTTCAGCTGTGACCTTTGAACCAGGAAGCGTTAGTGGATTGTTCTTTTTAGCTGTGATGATAAGGCATTGGAGGAGGGGACATGGGCTTGTGTTACCTCTGGGTTTATGCTGAGACTGCGTTCTGCTCTGCTCACCTCAGCTCTTTCCCCATATCACTACCTCCCATGTGCAGTAGACACCAAATACTGTACAATCTAGTGATGTAACCGCGGCGATTGGTGCGATATTGTCATGGTACAGTAACCTCATAGTGTATTATATGGAAAACAGGGCTACAAGACTTAACACAATCAAATCAAAATTGCACTCCTACTACTATTAATGAATACTACTACTACTACTATTAATATGGAAAGTAACAGTAGGTTTTGTATGCTATAGTTTGACTGAAACAAAGGGTTATGGGTAATGTAGTTTCCATAAAACAATGCAAATGCTTGAAGATGACTATGACATAACAAAATGAAGTAAAATACTACTACTTAAATTGAACCCAGAATCCAGTCAAAACCAGGCCAATTGCTGTTAATTGTGCAGCTTGTCAATAGGTTGTTTTGTTATAATTGGTTTCTTTTTTGCTTATGTGTGTTCAGCTTTTTAAAAATGAACAAAGAATAGAATACCTTTGAATAATCCAAACACAAAATTCATCATCAAACCAATTAACTTAACCCTGTACTGATGCTTTGAAAACAGCAGGACAACAATTTTATGTTGATGATACCTTAGTAGAAAATTAACCATTGGGTTTCAGAATGGTGAAAAATTAGGACTGTTGTCATAGTAATAAACAATTTAAAATAAAATATGATATCTTTTAAAAGGGAGGTCCTCAAAATGCTTCATATAACAGCAACCTGAAACCCACGAATAGTTTGGACGCTGACATTAAACAAAAATATTTAAGTCCAACATTAGTAGATTTTTTGAGGGGTAATTATTTTGAACATAATATATAACTGGCTCTGTGCACAACAGCGCCAGGCAACCTTACTGTTAGCGTCACTACTTCCTGCAAATTGTATCTTGATGAGGTTTTTGCTGAGTCACGCTAAAATTAATAAATATTTAAAGATAAGGCAGTGGACAGAGAGCTGCGGGTGGATGTCACTAAAATGTTAAAAACTTCACCGGACGACTCTTCTGTCTTTAGAAAGAGAGATGTTTGTGTCTCAATGCTAACGCTAATGCTAATTTTGAGGCATAATAAATAGTAAAACGTAAGTATTCTACACTGAATTAATAACTGGGTAGTCTTTATTTTAATGAATTTGAATTTGAATTGGTTGATTATTTGATGCTTTCCGATTTTAATACATTGACTGTTTGAGACACAGTGAGCTAGCATGCTTCTGTGTACAGAATTGTATTAATACAGAAATACTATCGCTTGTGCGCCCATTCTGAAAAAAAGACATCACCACATTGTAGAATCTGAAAACGCCCAAATGCAGAGATGATGTAGCAACTGAAAATGGCAATATGTAGAGGAAGAAGACCAGAATCCCTTGAATAGCGCAAGTGAGCGGAGTCTGAGTGGGTGATAAAAATACAGTTGACATTTGTCCCATGGGCCAAGCAGAACAGTGACCTTCAGTTCAGTCAGGGCTCAGGCCTAACACAAGGAGACACATGCACAGCTGGGCTTGTCCCAAACACTCACCACAGGCACCAGGCACGTTAAAGGAAATTCAAGGGTTTCAGCTTCCGGGTGCCATTTTGAGGACTTTTCACAGTTCAAAAGATATAATATTTTGTTTTTTTGCAACTTTCCTAACTTTTCATCATTCTGAAACCCATGGATGTATTCTGTTAATTGTCAAGTCTTGGTTTTTTTTTGTTCTTTTTAGCTTTTATTAATGTCATAAAGTTGTTGCTTCATCAAAAACACACTTGAAGTTTCATTCATGCCCTAGTAATCATGCATATTTAGGTTATTGCTACATCATTAAAGGTGCACTTCGTAACTTTTCTGGTAAAGGGTGTGCCATCTGCTCATGTCCAAGGGAATGTTATCCATAGGGTTGTAGAATGATAAAAAAAAACAAAAAAAAACAACAAAAAAACGAGAGGACAAGTGCCTTAGCGATTAACAATTTAAGATATCAAATCTTTTGAATGGGAAAAAAATTCTAAAAATGTTGCATATGACAGGAAACTGAAATTCATGGACTTCCACAGTATGGCATTTGTATATCATTGGTTCCAACACACTAGGTTACAGGTCAGGTATGCGGAGAGGCGGCCCTGCTTTTATTTGTTTTTTGTACGAGAAAATAAAACTGAATTGTAAGTCACGATTGATCAATACAAGAAAAAAATATCGCCAAGCCAGACCCCAAGGACACAACTGTATATGGTAGAGTCATAAAAATCTATGGCAACCACTGACGAAAAAGCAACAAAATGGGAAAAAAAAGCTATTTAAATATCGAGCGTATAACAATCTCATCTCCTCCTCTTGCCCTCACCTCCCTCCACTCCAGTCTGCCTCTCCATGGCTACATTAAAACCTGTCTTTGATTTCTCTGCTCTCTCAACATCTCTTAAACCAGAGACGAGACAACAGCCAATCCTTCGTCTCTCCTCCACTTTCAATCTAGAATCTCTTCAATATTTTCATTTGAGCGAAGAGCCTCCTTCTATACGCGCGCCTACACACTCAGACGAACGGAGGCGTACAGGGAGACCGAGCTCGTGTCATAATTTCTGACAGCTCGCTAAGACCTGTCACTTAGAAATCGTATTTTTACAACGTTAATTATTCTACACTTTAAAATACGTTTACAGGGCTGATTGCAGCTGTTAACATGATATAATGATAGTTGACAAAAGCTGTATAAAACGTTTTGAGACAAACTGTGCGTGGGAGTAGAGTGTTTGAAATGAAAGTTGTTTAAAATTATTAATCTTAAAATCGAGAATATATAAACATGAATCTAACATTTTAGTTCTGTGGTATATTTCCCATCGTGAAACAAGGAAAAAAAATGGGAAAAAACCATAAATGAATACATACCTACCACTCATGATAAAGTAATTGCTTTAATAGTGTGTAATTACAAACATATGTATTTGTACAATAATTCATATTTAGTGTATTCATTTTGCAATCTAAAATGAAATATTATTGGAGTGATAGGAAAATGTCAATGTCCAATTTTTAAAACAATTTATTTTAATTATTTATTTAATTTATTTAATTATTTTTTCAACCTATTTTCCTTTGGCATGATTTCTACATCTACATGGAGACAAGCGGGTGACCCTCCATTTGAAAAGTTACTTCGAGCTCATTTAAATCTATCATCAATTCAATTAAAATAACAATATGCCAGTGTGATGTTTGCTTGACAATTTGATTCACTATTTTTTGGCATCATCTGGAACACCTGGTCTAAACCTGGCCTAAACCTGGTCAAAATCTGGTCTAAACCTGGACTAAACCTGGCCTAAACCTGGTCTAAACCTGGTCAAAATCTGGTCTAAACCTGGTCTAAACCTGATCAAAACCTGGTCAAAACCTGGCCTAAACCTGGTCCAAACCTGGTCAAAACCTGGTCAAAACCTGGCCTAAACCTGGTCAAAACCTGGTCAAAACCTGGTCAAAACTTGGTCTAAACCTGGTCTAAACCTGGCCTAAACCTGGTCTAAACCTGGCCTAAACCTGGTCCAAACCTGGTCAAAACCTGGTCCAAACCTGGTCAAAACCTGGCCTTAACCTGGTCTAAACCTGGTCTAAATCTGTCTACACCTGGTGCAGTGTTTACCAAAGCCACTCCTTCTGCAGTCAAACTGAATTCCTCTGAGCTCAAATAAAGACAGGCTTTGTGCTCACTCAGATTTGAGTCTGAGATTTGATCAAGTTTGACTTAAAGACACTTTGGGTTTTAGCTCGTAAAGTGAGCACGGTTTCAGATTTCAGATAAGACCATGTAAAAGAGAGGGGAAAGTTTGAAATTAGATTGTGCTAGTCATATCTTAGTAGTAGACAGAAGTACAAGAAGAAGTACCCATGGGTTTCAGAATGATGAGAAATTTGGACCGTTGCGATAGTGATACAATTTAAAACAAAATATTATGTCTTTTCAATAGGAAAAAATCCTCAAAAAGTTGCATATAGCAGGAAGCTGAAATCACTGTGACTTCAAACTAATACTACTAGAATATAGAAGTAGACTGTATACCTAGCCTGGAATTGAGCAGTTTGAACTAATAATAAAACATTTTCCACCACGATTTCCAGAAAATGCATAGAATATGTTTAGCTCATTTACATTTAAAGGTGGTAGCAAAATATTGTTGATATCGTAAAAACTCAATTCTTCTTACAATATGACATCATGAGCTCTTGGTTTTGGTGCAGTGTTATGACTAAAAAGGCTGAGGGAATTATTTTTTTGTCCTTTTGTGTAAAGAACCCTTTTAAGTTTGACTGAATCTAATGAAATATAACAACACTGACCAAACTGTATGTATGTAACTTACTATATATGTAAGGTGTTTTAGAGAAAAAAGAAGATTGTAAAAAAAAAAAAAAAATCCCAAATCAATAAAATTCCTCTACACAATTACTTCATCATATTCTCTTTGTGTTTTGTGTAGGCGCTGGATCCCACAGGTGCATTCTGGGTAATGTAGTTCCTCAGTGTGGCAGCGGCGGCAGACAGATGGCTCCCTCGCAGAACAATAGAGAGAGGTAGAACCCAGAGGACTTTGCACAACAAATGACATGGAAACAATGTAAACGCTCATTTGCAATTCAAAAGACGAGTGCGTCACGGCCACGACACGTACAAGGCCAGAGGAGGGACGCATCCAAAACAAATTTAGGTTCAACTCACGCTTTGTCCTTCACTCACAACAATGTCAGATGATGGTGTGGAAGCAGCGGTGTTAAACTCCTATTCACGAGATCTGAACCAGCACAGTCCATAGAGATCCATTATGAAGTCATTTTGCATTAAGACCAGATTACTAAAATGCACTGCGATTATTCTAATTCAAATTATAAAGATAACATGGCCCGTTCTTTCATTTCTGTGGGACTGTGGGTGGGGTTCAAAATATGTAAATGTTTAGTATTATATCTGTTGTTTAAAGGTGCACTATGTACATTTTCTGGTGGAGGATCTGCCATCTGCTCATCTCCTTGAAGATGTTATTGCTTTGTCTGGAAAGTTCCACAGTATGGCATTTAACCAGGTCACCGGAACAACTTACAAGTCTTCTAAGTGTAAGTGTAAGTGTAATGCATTTTGTCATGGTATTTTTGAGAAATTAAAACACGTTATTAAAAGTAAGACAAATAAGTTAGATGCCACACTGCGGAACATTCCAGTCAGAGAAATAAAATCATTATGGAGACAAGGAGGTATTCACTCTCCCTCCCCTGTACCACACACTCACTCTGCCTCCTCTGTACCATATATTCACTTTTCCTCTTCTGTACCATATATTCACTTTACCTCCTCTGTACCATATTGTAATGATGTGATATTTTGTGTTTAGTTCAGAGTTGAAACCTTTTGTTGCTGTAACAGTTTGTCGTTGTTAATGTAACTGCTTTTGCATGTGGTTGCAATGCCAACAAGTTGATGTGAAGGTTCTTATTGGTCAGTTACTGGTCTGTTTTGGAGACTGGCTCTAGTGGGTTGAGTCTGCTGTTGTTTTTGCTCTTGTTTTGGCATGGGTTACGACCTACAGTAGCCCCTGTGTTCAGAAAATAAACAACCAGAAGAAATTTAGTGTGTTTCCTTACACCAAAAAGCTACATTGGTGTCAAAAGTGACAAGTAAAACCTCCTCAGTAAAATTTCAGTTAAGCAGTCTCAACTCACTAGAGCCAGTCTCCAAAACAAACCAGTAATTGACGAACAGAACCTTCACATCAGTTTGTCGGCGTAGCAACCAAGTGTCACATACAAAAGCAATTACATTAACAATAACACATGAGCAGTTACAAGAAGCGACAAACAGTTACAAGAAGCAACAAAAGGTTTCAACTCTGAACTAAACACAAAATGTCAGATCATTACAGTATAGTCACTCTCCCTCCTCTGTGCCATATACTCTTTATTCCTCTTCTGTACATACCATCTCAATGTGAAAACTTTACGCTGTATTCACTCCTAACTCCTTCACTAATCCTATCCTTTGTCTATGGAGTCATATGGCGCTTTGTTGTGTACAGATTCAGATGGAGGTCAGATGTTAATGGTGCCTTGAGGCTAAACATGCTTTTAAATTTATAAAACAACAAAGTGATTAAAAATAAATGCTGGTTAAACTTTAAAGAATGGCTCCAGTTTTTCATATTTGATCAGGAGGAATTTTGTCCCCCACAGGCTGCCGTAGGTCAGCCTTATGTGTAGGTATGTGATTGGAGGAGCCATAGAAACTGCCCTAAAATATGTTTGGGCAAAGTAAAGAGGCATAGCTCACCTCACTGATCAGGAGTCTAACCCACAACCTCCATACTGAGAGACTGGAGACAGGATAACCACTCTGCCACAGTAACAGAGGACATGCACACTCCACTCAATGAGATCAGGAGTCTAACCCACAACCTTCATCCATTGTGCATTTGGACATCTCTGCAATGTTCTCGAGCACTGTAAACCAAGGTGTCAAATTTGAATTAAGTCTATAGCAGAACAAAACCAGGTACTAAGCCAGGACTAAACCAGGTCTAAGGCAGGTCTAAACCTGGTCTAAACTCGAACTAAACTAGGTCTAAACCAGGTCTAAACCAGGTCTAACCAGGTCTAAACCAGGAGTAAACCAGGTCTAAGGCAGGTCTAAACCTGGTCTAAACTCAAACTAAACTAGGTCTAAACCAGGTCTAAACCAGGTCCAAGGCATGTACGAACCAAGTCTAAACAAGAACTGAACTTTTCAAGAACTTTTCACACACACACACACACACACACACATACACATATATATAAAATTACAATAAAATATCTTGATGAGGATAATAATCCATGTGCAAAGCCTTGGAGAGTTATGAAATCCAAAAAAGTGTATTCTTTGTTACACCGACATATAGGAATACAGGACATGGACCAGGCTACCAACCGGCAGCTAAGGTTTTATTCATTTAAGTGCCCAGCACAGTGTGGGGCATGTGTAATGTGTGATGTGAAACAGGAGAGACACAAGAAGCGCGCGCCACCAGAGCTGAGCGGTCGCTGGAGAATGAGCGCACACGGCCGCTCAGACCTCTGCTCTGGCTCTGTGGGGAGCGGCTCTGTGAGGAGCGGCTCTGTGAGGAGCGCCTCTGTGAGGAGCGCCTCTGTGAGGAGCGCCTCTGTGAGGAGCGCCTCTGTGAGCGGCTCTACGGCTGACTAGACCTCTCTTTCTGCTTTCTTTTACCGTGTGCCACATAGTGCCAGCAACTCATCTTTTTATTCATAAGTGACCCTGAACCTTAGAAAAGTTCCTGCGACATTTATGCATGTTTAGTTACTGCATATACGACAACTTAAAGCTTCCCATGACCCTGTCAAAATAAAGCCCCTGCATTTACCCACTGCTGAACAGGCCTTATTGTGAAAACACTGACAATGCACAGACTGAAACTGCACAAACGGCAGGCTGTCCAGTCCAACATTATATTTAAGACAGTTGCTTTACTTTGGTTGCTGGATTGAGAATGGGACTTTACAAATGACGCCTTTTATCGACTTACACTACAGGCCCATTGATTAAGCTACTTAAAATATTGCCTAAAATGCTGCAAGCAAATCTCCTCTCAGTCTCCCTCCAGAGCATCTGTGCACTGAGTATTTATACAAGAATTACAAAGCTACAACACAGAGTTTCCTGAGGGATGTGGAGCCTGTTGAGCCTTCACACATGTTAAGGTTTGGTCTGGGTCTGACAGACTGACACAGATCAAATGCATTTACACAAAGACATATGATAAGAATATTTTCTTCACAACCTGACTACACATACATTTCCATGACAGTACCATGTGGTCTTACACTAGTTCTGATACAACGCAAGATGAAACTGTTCAGGAAAGGTCAAATTTTCATACAGTTAATGTGATTTTTTTTCAGTATTGATGCTTAAATCTAGTTACAATACTAGTTTTAGTATCGATTAGTATCTGATTTTCAATACCTTTGACAACCCTAATATGCTATGTTGTAGTGGTGTCATATGCTCATAATACTCAAATACTCAAATTTAGATTTCAACATCAAGGAAAATCCTGATTTCAATAGCACAACAATATAAAAAACACACTTTTTATAAAACAATTTGATTTTCAACACAAAATAAAAGTACTAGCTTCTTTGATAATACCATTTGGTTAAACTAGTTGACTGAACTGATATGATATACAAGACCGTTCAAAAACTAACAGGAAATGTTGAAGTTGAATTTTGAACTATGGATTTGATTTTTTCTGTATCGATACTTCAAATGAGTCTCTAGTTCTAGTTGTAGTCTGCATGAATCCGTTTGCTATGGTCTTCAGTCTCTCCTCAGCACTCACATACATAAGTCCATACTCCCAGTCATCTTGCTTTGGACTTTATTTACTGCTTCTCTTAAGCATGAAAAATGTCAAATTCAAATCATATGAGACACATGACCCACTACATGTTTAAAAGCCTGTTTTTGTCAATCCCTCCATTGTAAACAAATACCAGAGATCATGGGATGTGGCCATATTTCCTGTGTATTTCTACATTTATTATTAGACAATATAACCAGTATAATATGTGCACAGTTGTTATGGGTATTAAAGTGAGTACTGAATTTGAGGCATAGCATAGAAAACAAAAGTAGAGCAACATATTTTAAGTAGCAATGCAAGCTTGGTTATAATTTGCTCACTAGTAGTAGCAATAGTAGTAGTAGTTTTAGTAAGGATGGGACAATAAACAATAATATCATTTATTGTGATAAAAAGGGGAGACAATAATCGTTTGTGGGACATTTTATATTCTCGTGAGAATGGTCCAAAAAAGATAGTCATCTCTTGTAGATCATTGCTGTTTTCACTTATAACAAAGTACAATTGTACAGTCGTTTAAATATGGAACTTGTTCACAATGTTAAAATTATAATTATTCATATCCAGGACATTTTGAAACTGTCAGTAACTTTAAATAATTATCGTGATATAATCATTAACCACAATTATTTTGGCCATGATAATCGTGACACCAAATTTCAATATCGTCCCATGTCTAAGTTGTAGTAGTAGTAGCAGCAGTAGTAACAGTAGCAGTTGATGTAGCCTAATGAATAATAAATGTCAGTATTTGTGTGCGTATGTGAAAATAGAAGTATGCATTCTCAACGTTTTGTGTTGACAAATATCTGAAAATTTTAAATAATGCTGTTTTAGGTCAACCTGATTTAAATCCAGTTGTATTTGGAAAGACAACACAACACCAGTAGCAACCATTTCAAAAATCATGTTCTGAATGATGAAAGAAATATCTGATAAAATGCCACACTAAATACTGAGCATAAACCACACGCAATTTAAAACTTTGAATTTCACATAAAACAAAACAGCTCTTTATCTCACATGCGACTGTTCTATTCATTTTAACCATGAACTCAACAATCTATTAAGCTTCAGCATAAAGCAATAAAATACCACCTCATCACTTAAGTGTTTAAAGGCACCGTGCAAATATGGACCAAATCCACTTCACATGACACAACACAACATTTTATCCACTTTATAAGCTCAAACTTCTCACACAAAATGCACAAAAAGCTGTATTGAACTAAACGAGCATTGTAGTATAGGGCTAAAGATGTACTTTATATCCAATAACTAAATCAGTTAACAAATTCTGAACCAGGACAAAACAACAGCAAAAACAGGACTAAGGAGGACTAACTCAGAACGAATATAGACACTCTGTCAAAACAGGTTTAAATCAGTGGCGGTGAAAACAGGAGTTGATCACCAATATGGCGTCTTGAAAATAAGCGATTAAAGATTGCTCAAACATGCATGAATCACTCCAAAAACAACTTTTAGTGAATAAATGGTGAGGGAAAACAACTATAACCTGGTTAAAAGCTCTGAAAATTTGATTTTGCAGAATAGGTCCACTTTAAGTTGTAACTGTAACCCATTTATTTATTGTATTTTCTATGACGTTACTATTACGTTATTCTCTCAGCCCTTGATTTTATGATCGTGTCCTCTGTTCTAAAGTCCTCCTCACTCCCTCCTTCTGTCCTCCCCCTTCCCCTGCCCCTCCATCCTGTTTTTATCCCAATCTGGTCCTGAAGCTGAAACTGGATCTAAGTTTAACACAGGGGTCGAATGACGACTGATTTCTGTTCGCAGTGACCTCTTCGGATCAAATCGCCCCCTTAGACTTTATATATACATACTGCAGATAGACTTACTATATATGTGAACAGGAAAAGACAAAGGACCAGCATGTGTGTCTTTTTCACAGCGCTCACATGACCCACACTTTTATGGTCCTCAAATGCAGCACAAAAATCACTTATGACAAGTTAAGGCTATAAACCGATTGGAGGACATAGTGATTGTGTTTAAAGGCATATTGCCATTAAATGATTGAATTACTATATAACTGAGTTGCTCTAGTAAAATAAATATGGCATACTCAAAACAATTAATATTTCATACATTTTGTGGATTTTAAAAGTGCGCTAAGTGACTTTTCTAGTGGAGGGTTTGCCACCTACTTGTCTCCATGGAGATCATATTCCTTTGCCTGGGATGTTCTAGAGTATGGCATTAAACATATCTATCCCCATAGAGACAAGCAGGTGACACCACCGGGTCAAGTTACAGGTCACATCTGTGGAGAGTAGCAAACCCGCTCACAGTAAGAATGCATATTTTGAAAGATATTTTAGCAATCAATACATCTGTAGTTGAATAAAGGCAAGATATTTAGGTTAAAAGCCATACCACACATCCTTCCAGGCAAAGCAATAACATGGAGGATCACCATTAGAAAAGTTACATATTTGACCTCCTCTGCTCATTCGTAATCATACCCATCTTTATACTGAGCAAAGACAACAGCAACAACTTTAACCTCCGCCGCATGCTAACCACACCTGATGCGTCGCACATATTATCCCTCCTCTTATATTAGCTTCCTTAGCCTTTGTTTAATTTTAGCTTACAACTACCTGCAGTTTGCCAGGTTTTTAACACCTAAACAATCGTCTATATTCACACCCAATAATGAGATCCAGTGTAATAATATTTAACATGAGCCCTGGAGGGATTCAAAACACTATAGAAGCTAGTGCGATGGCCTCCTCTGAGAGTGAGAATAGGCCTTTTACATGGCATCTTATATAGTGGCGGTAAAGTTAAGTGTAATTTTATCATTAGCAGAAAACTATAGGGGCAAAAGGAGAGGAACAAAGGAGGAGGCTTGATACGATAAAGATAAGTAGAGTCTTAGACAAAAGGGTAAGTCAGATTGGAAATTGGAGTGAAGAGGTTTGCATTGAAATAGTTATTAAATTATTTTACTTTGGAGGAATAACTGTTTAAAAATTATAACAAAGAAACGTGGACGTTCTCCTCCAGGCCAAATACGAGGTTTGTGGAGAATGCAAGCCCGCTCAGAGTAAGGACATGTTTATCTACATTTTGCAGTGCAATAAAAAACATACAATAGAAAAACAGAAATAGTTTATTTAAAAAGGGTTTGCAGCGATCCAAAGTTATTCCTCATTTACTTTATGCATTACGAACATCCTAATTATTCACCGGAATGAGCTTTTCACGACTTTCAGAGACCAAAGCCAACACAGTGATGCTAACAACAACTAGTATGCAAACTGCGCACTTTCTGATTCTCAGACAATAGAACGCTACACAGTGGCCGTATTTTGACCCTTATACAATATACTGTATACTGTACTGTGGAAAGACAAATTTTAATCAAATAAATGGAAACAAATTAGGCACAGGCCCTTTAAGATTGAGTATTTGTTTGTAATAAGAAAAAAAGAACAAGAAAAATTGAAAATGGTAACAATACAAGTACAAAAATCTCACTTTAGATTTCACTGATTTTTACAGTGTAGACATAGGCATACATACATACAAAGCCTTGATCACTGCTCCTGTCTGCTGCTCCAAACTGGGCGTGTGTGACAATTATTCACTGTAGACAACACTACCCCTAACAGACTCTCTCATACAAAAGACTGCACTGAACCCTGGGTATAGCTCATTCAATTCTGTTTTTCACAAATCCCTATAAGGACCATATATTATACATTTACATCCCAATTGTGCAAAATAGACAGTCGCACCTTCTGGCGTTTTTTAATTCAGTGCCAATGCAATTTTTTCACTCCTCACACCCCCCCAAAGAGCGACCAAGCCCCCATAGGACCTGCTTCTGGCTTGGTCTCATTCATTTAGATGCGCAGTGGAGCTATGGTGTATATTTACGAGCAGTTTGTTGGCACTAAAAGACTGGACTTCTGCCACTCTCGCTCCCTCTCTGCCCCTCGCCATAAAAGTGCCACGGCGTTTTGTTTCAGCGCTCAAAAGGAGTGAGGAATTAAGAAGATGAGAAAGAAGTCTCGGGGGAAGTCCATCTGTGAGCTGTAGGAAATAAAGGAGAAGAGATAAGAGAGAGAGAAAGGGTGAAAGAAAAGAGGAGAGAGGAAGGAGGGAGAGTGGAGAAAGACGGGAGGAAGGACAAAAGAAAGAAGGAGAGGAGCGAGGAGGAAGAGAGAGACAGAGAAATGTGAGAATAGGAGAGATGAGGGAGGAGATAGAAGAGAAAGGAGGAGAGAGCAAAGGAGAGAGACGAGCTAGAGACATAAGAGAGAAGGAAGGGAAAAAGAGAGAGGGTGAGAGCGAGAAGAAGGAAGAACAAAAGAAAGAAAAAGAAGAGAGGAGAGAAGGGAGGAAAGAGGGGGATTGTACTGATACAGGGACAGCAAAAAAAAATTAGACAATCATTTCCAATTCAAATGTGACTCTTCTAGTTTCAGTCAAAATATTGAATAAAACCAGATGCTGTCATGTGGACAGTTGCAATTGCAAACACATCACAGCTCTGTTTTGTTTTTATTTATTGTTTATTTTTATGTTTATCGGGTTATCACTGAATAGCACTTTCTAACATCAGTGTAACAATAATAAGGCTGCATTAACAGTAGTCCTGCTTCAAGCCTAGTTTTAATCCTGTCTAGGTTTGGTGCTGTTCTTGTCCTGGTTTAGTCCTGGTCTAGTCCAGATTTTGTTCTGTCATGTGTTTGGTCCTGGGGGTCAGAAAATCTCCAACACAAAAATGCAAACTTAACTACTTCAACAATATTAATGGAAAGTACTGTATTCTGCTGAGTGTATTTTACAACGGGCTAACATACGGTCAGCCACTATAAACAAACATTAACAGCCTTATGTATTATGTGTCTCCACTGAAAAACTTCTAATTGACTTTTACCTTTCCTTTGCCAAGTTTTTTCTCTGTTGGTTTTACATGAGAAAAACAACTGTAATGTCTAGACGGTTTCTTTGCAGTTTAAAAGCATTTTTTTTTTTTGTTGGAGCCATTAGCCGCAGGTTCCTGCTGCGCTACCGGTTAGCTAAGCAATCACCTCACCTCTCGCAGCACAACCCTTTAGATGCCAATTTAGCCTCTGCGCGCTCCAGCTAAAACGTGCCAGCGGTGTGCCTTTAATTGCTCTAGACTAATAATGTTAACCTTTTTACAGTGCATTTGTAAAATGAGAAGGGGAGAGACAAGATGGTGGAATGTCACTAAAATAAGGGCAGTTCTCTTCCAATGATGGCAGAAATTTGGCATTTTGAGAGAGCAGTGTGGTTTACAAATTGGTACTGGATTTTAAATAGAAGAAAGTGGTGATGCCATACTCTCAAATGGGGAGCAAGAGCATTCACATACTACAATTTGATGTGATAATTTTTGATATATGACAGGGGCCTATATGAGAAATATCTAACATATAATCCACAAATGTTGAACCACAAATTATCATTATTTGTAAGAGATTACGTCCACAAATGTGCCATATTAATCTTATGTCTTCAAGTCGTTTCAACTGACAACAATCACATTTTCGAGGTTGAATAATGGCACCACTTTCTGAAGCTATTGTGAAAAAGAATCAATTTTGTGTATTTGTGGTGTCAGACAAGACATTGAATTTTGTGCCAGTTTTTTTTAATCATGCGGATAGGTGCAGTAATTACAGCGATATTGGCCATAAAAAGGTCCACAAATTGGCAATCTGACAATTAAACAGCAAATTTCTCTACAGAATTCTGTCTCCAGCTTAGTTTTAAACTATAGGGATTCTAGAAGGCTGTTAATTAGGTCATTCATTAGGTATTTTCATCAAAACAAAGTCCACAAATGTTCCATCTGCACATTTACATTGGAGAGACAAGAACCACTATCCCCCAGAATTTATCAAACCACACCACAAAATCATCATAATAACAACAACAGTAATTATGCTCAGCTAGAAAATGCAATTATGTCATATGAAAATCAGCAATAGCTTTTTAGGTTATTCCTATATTCATTAATTTTCTCATTGTAAAGAACATTTGGACTTTCCACATACAATGGAAATTTCCTTTGGGATCAATAAAATATCTATCTACTGTAATCAATCTGTTATTAAAAAAACATGACTACCAAAACTAGGATTCAATTATAACTAAACCATAACCAAACCACATCTAAACAAAGCCTAAAGCAGACCAATGCGAGAGGAGCCTACTAGACATACTAAAATGTGTTTTGCGTTGATGGACATGGCAGACACCGCCTGAGTGTGTTAATAGATGCATTGTCTCCTGTGGACTCATCACAAATGCAGATGTCTCCTTCTGAATAAATGATTACTGAGTGCCCTAATTATCCCCCGCGCTCAACCCGACCACAGCCAACCTGCTTTAGCATTAGCAACACAAGCTACGCTGTTATCACTTCGATGAATGGGTTAGCTACATTGACAGCATGGAATTAATATATCATAAAACGATTAATCTGAATAATTGTGACTAGTTGACTATTTAAATCATCATAATCATAATTTGATCATCGTTACCTGGACTATACAGACTCTAAGACAGATGTTTTATAACAAAGACAGTGGCATAAATCAGTAATAAACATCATTGATTATTTGTAAATATTCTTTATCTAGAAGCCTTCAGTAACCATATGTCAACCTTTATTTGGTTAAAAAAATACTCCCTACAACAGAAGCATAGCCAGACTGAACTGCACAACACTATCCAATATGTTGAGGGTTCATGTCTCCAGGTGCTGGGTCCTGTACTGATGGTAAATAAACTTCTCATGTGTTAGAACTTTAGCGCCATGCCTCTTCTCCTCAGCTCTCGGGCTACTACAGTTTATTTTACAACACCTACATTTGAGTACCGTAAGTGAATACAATACACAATATATTTAAAATGTCTCATACATAGAGTTTTGCTTGAATTTTAACTGGAATTATAACAGCATTTAAGGATTGCTAATAGTAAAACAGAGATGTATATAGATGCCCCATAAATCGGCAGGAGGCAGTAATGTTGAATCAATTACATGGCATTTCCACAAGAAATATGCAAATGGTAAATTCACTAATGATGAATCTGATCATTAATATTAGTGACAAGTTCCATTATCCCATTATATCTATCCTACCACACCACAAAATCACCTTATTAGCAATAGTAGGCCATGCACTTTCCTTATCTCACCTCAATTCAATGCAGGCCTGGACTAAGAAATATGATTTTTAGCAATTTGGAGTGACAGTGACCACCCAGTTATTGCAGAAATTTGACAAAATAATTTACCACATCAAATCAAATTAAAAATTGTGATCAATATGAATCATGATATTTATTTTTTTTGGCCATATCTTCCCGTTACCAACTAATTCCCCTAACACAGGATGTTGGGAGGAATCCAAACATTAAATTTCTAGTCACACTCGTTGAGAACCATTAGTCCCATGTAGTCCTATTTAAAGAGGGGGTATAATACTGAATTGACTTTTTGGACCTTTCTACAATGTTATAATGTTGTTCCCTCATCAAAAACATGCCTGAAGAGGTTTTCTATGTCATCCATGCATGTTTGAGTAATCTTGCAATCTCTCCCAGGTCCTATTCAAAACCTCCTTATGGTTAGCAATACGAGCCTGTCTACTGCTCAGCCCACAAGCCTACGTCACCCATGCTCCTGCCCAGCCATTTTTCATAAATATTCGAGTGCGAGAAATAAAACGATTCACTATAACTTCACAAACCTGATGCGATGTGCAGTAGTTTCATTAGCGGGACGTGTGCTTGCTGATTGTGTTGTGATAGAGCTCATGAAGGAGAGGAGGGGGAGCATAAAAAATAAAACATTTTAATCTGTTGTTTTCGATAAATATAGCAAAAAAGGTAGCATGGCAATCTAAATTTGTTATATGTTAATAATTAATACGCCAAAGAAGTGTAATATCCCCTCTTTAACCTTATATTCAGCCTTAGTTTTGATCCGCTGACAGATTAAACCATGGTCCAGTTTTCACACAACATTCAAAGCTGCTCATTTGCATCAAACACAAATATAAAAATGCGATGATTTGCGAGTGAAATCGGAGCTATCCCCGTGGCCCCCATACAGTGGATTTAAAACACATAATAGAAGGCTTAGTGCGCGTTTAACATAATCACGCTTTTTTCATTGATTTTACCATCATTAACCACTGCTGCTATTGCTACAGGGCTCATACGCACATGTTCTTATCTGGCATTGTTCACTGCGTTATGTAGAGACATGGAGAGCTGCAGCTAAGGAAAATGGAACTTGGGTTATAATATGGAAGGGGCAAAGAGAGAGCACGAATATCCACAATATATATCCAAGAATAGTATTGGGGTTGTGTAGGGTTGTCAAAAGATATTAATCAATACTAAAACTAGTATCCAAATAAGATAAAAGTATAAATACCAGAAATTGCATATATAGGACAAAATTTGACCTTTTCTGAGTAGTTTAAGAAAGGTTTTAACTTTGTCAGAACTTGTAGAAGAGAAGTATTAAAGAAAGACTATTATTTTATGTTAGGAATCACATTCTATTGGCTAAAAAAGAAGCAATGTATTTGAAATCAGATAATTTTGGAAGCAAACAAATAAATATAAAAACTAGTAAATACTACAAATCATTTCATCAAGTATTATTATTATTATTATTATTATTATTTTTATCTCAGTAGGATAATCTCTCTCTTTGCAGTCAAAATGGAGCACTAACACATTTCAGGATGTTGGGTTGGGTGTTTTAATGAGCAACTTAAACATCAATGACCAAAAAAATCTGTGATCAAAATTCTTAAATTCAATAAAATGTGTATTTTTGAACAAAATTTAAGTTATTGTTGAAAATCTTTGAAGACTCAACATTTTCATAAATCACTTTCCCATAAGCTTGGAATTGGTGAAGAAGTGGGCCTTACTGTTTTTGTATTTTCTTGACAAGTTGAATTAGAATATTGCACCATATTGTCAGCACTTAAAACTATTTACGTCTTACAAAATCTTCTGAATTTGAAAAGCTTTTAGCCAGTATTCATTCACTATGGTACAATTACATTCACCAGTTAAATTTTGCCATAGTTTCTAGAGACTAAGTCCGAGTGTGACCATATGGCGCTGACTAAAAACCATTGATCTAAATCTTCTTCTTGTTAAAAGGTTGTGACAGTCCTCCTTATGCTGTGTGTACTGTCTAATTCTGTCTCCTACACCCCCTCTGCTCCGATCACAACTAGATTACCAAACACACATCACGATTTACTTCACTAAAATGCCTACGCGCATTCTCAGTTTTTCATTGGTCACATATAAGGAAACCAGGCCAGAGCTGTCCCCTGCATATAAAGCGCTCGGGTGGGTAAGTAGGTGAGAGGGCAACCAACGCGCAACATCTGGACGAACCAATGCATCCCAAAACAGCCTAACATATAGACCACAGCAATGGATAAACTGTATACGGAGGAGATAAAAGCAAGATTAAGAGTGACAGATAGGGCGACTTGAACACGCTTAAATCTGCAGCCAAAGTTCAATGATGACTAAATCCATGGGCTAAATCTGAAAGACAAACAAACTAATGCAAAGAAGCCAGTGATATTTGCAACTGTCAAAGCATTTCGCTTTTTGACAATAGGCATCAAAATCATGAATAGGAGAAGATGATAGGTGTAAAAATATGCCTTAATTTTAAATAATTCTGGTCAATACTTTGACAGCAGTATTATAAAGTTGGTATCCAAAAATAGTTGTCAATATATATATTATTATTAGGATCTAAAGATGATTTTCCCAAATGGTGAAGTGTGAGCTTATTTGAGGTTTCCCTAAGTTGGCTAAATAAATTAAAATAAAATGTATTTATAACAGGGTCAAAAAAGAGTAAAATGTAAAAACAGGTTACCTGATCAATAACTACAGAGAAACAAAAAAAATATTTTAAGTCCATTGTCCGGTCATGTGACTTTTGTGTTGACGCTGCCATCTTTGTTGGAGCAAAGCCAACATAAAAAAAAAAAAAAGAAATATGATCCACCAGCGCATTATGCCATGTGAAGTGAAGGTAAAAATAATTTTATTACTAAAAGTCAACCAAAGATAAAGTCAAGCAAAGAAAAATAGGTCAATAGAATACAGTCAACAAAATGTATTATAGTAAACACGCATACCTGGGAGAGCAAGTACAATAACTAATTTACCAAAAGTGTTCTGAGCTTATTAAAAACATGACTTAAGGATCAATGTACAAATGCAGTACCGAAAGTCCAAATTGCACAACTGAAACGTGGCAGGTGCACGCCTTTCTTTTGGGAGTGTTTCCTTTAAGAGCTCTGGTTATCTGCCGACTGTAGCGGTTTAGGGCCCTAAATGTGACTGTGGAAACGTGTACGGGAGCGCACGCGGAGGTTAGCGGCTCAGGGGCGAAGAGTGCTCCATAATCTCGCCATAACATCGAGATGGAGCGATGTAACCGGATTAAAGCGAGCTAATGAAACGCGCCACAAAAGATGACTGGATTTGGACAGGGGGGCGTGTGCTCCGGGGAGGCAGCGGAGATACTTTACTGTACACAGAAGAGGGGAGCACAATGACACGAGACAAAGACTGACACTGCGCGCGCTCTAAACAGACACCGAGCGCTCCTTGTGATGCGCGTTTCAACAAGTCTCCCTCCTCCTGCTCTGCTCCAATCACCTACCAAACCTCGCGATGTTTAACCCAAAACACAACCTGCTGCCTCCCCGGTGCCTTTCCCCTCAATGCAGCAATGCGCGCTCTCAAACTCTCAGCCCATATCTAGAGCGCGCTCCCGCATAGCTCCAGCCTCACTCCATACATTACTGCCCTACCCCCTCCGCTTTTTTCGCTTCAACCAAAAAAACTAAACCCTGAGGCGCGCGCGTACACACACACCACGGACACTGGCACGAGCACGGGCCGGCCTATAGCGACATCTCTGATTGGTTCTAGCGCTGCTCCATGCGACCACGTGACGCGCAGTGCTTACAATAAATAAACAGCTATGGGATAATGTACAGAGACGGCACCGCGGTCCTTCCTGCTTTTTGGCCAAACCCAAATCGTTACGAAATCACGATGCCAATAAAGTTACAGCCCTTTGACCCAATAATGCAACCCCGATGTGCATTTTAGCGTGCGCGTATCGCCAAATCACCCCAGTTACATACATTGTAATGAAATCAATGGCGTTTGAGTTTAGGTTTTAGGGCCGTAACCCTTTTACGCATAACGACAAGGCGATACTTCAAATTTAGGCTGCCTTCCCTAAATGCATAAAGAGGTGCACCTGTCATCAAAGCGGTATAGAATGTTTAATACTGTCCTTTCAAACTCAAATGCATACATTATAACACGATTGAAAGAGTCCATCATTTACATCTAAATAATAACATCGCTTTAAATGCCAAACGCACTAATTGGTCCAATAAAGTGTCGCTACATAACAACAGAAAAAGTAAGATTGTTAAAGTCCACAGACTTTGCCATTGCGTATGATTATGGAACACTGTGCCACAATAATAGAAGCCCATCCCCTCTGAGCACGCTGGTCAGATACAGCCATGGATCTCGCTTGACATTGCCAACGCAAATTTACTCTTTTTAACTAAATCTTGAACTCATCCGGGACAGTGGACTTGACAGTGAACGGGACATGTCCCAAGGCGATGGTCCAGACCTAATTTCCCGGCCCCGGTCCTGCGGGAGGCGGGCGTAACCAAACATGACAGCTCCGCTCTATAGCTGTATGCGCCTATAGCTTTACCACTGGACCTTATTCCTATAGCTCCTCAAGTCCGGACAAAACAGCCAAAATACAGCGGACAGGGTTCCCCGCGAGCACCGGGGACCCCCCACACACGCGCACACGCACAAGGCAGAGCGGGCTTACCTACACAGTGAATGAGTTTGTGCCTCCAAGAGTCAAGTTCCTGCCGAAAGCCGCGCCTCTCTATCGTGCATTGCTGCCTTTTGCACAGACTCGCCATTTTCTATCGGCCCCTCCCGTGGGCGCGCACATACTGCTGGGTGCTTCCCCGCGCGCACGTCACCGGCGCGTGTTATTGTACGGCTGGGTGGAGTGAGATATGAGCGCACGGGGCTGCAGCATCCCCCTTTACGCAGACCGAAGCCCCCGTTTAGCGTTCAGCCCACCCACCCACCAGCGTCAGAGCAGCGGCTGGAGAGATGTGACAGGACAGGAGAGGGTCCGACCCGGGACAGACCTGGACAAGAGGGCATTTATCTTAATTTAATTACGGGCGTTATTATACTGAAACCGCTCCTTTTGTGCCATTTAATTAGATCCATTTGTATAATTGTGGAATGACAGTTTTGATTTTTCTCCGTTTCACCAATACTAGGTTACTATTTTATTATGACCTCAAGCCTCTGTAATAAGACATGGTTAGTTTGGCCTTGTAATTTAATCCTAGTTTAGTCCTCAATTACTGAAATCTTTTAAAGGGATTTTTTTTTCAACACCAATGCTTTTCCATCTAGTTTTATTTTATTTCTATCTTAATGCTGACACAAGTATTATCACATATTTGAAACTCGCCATGTACTCTTATACTGACGTGTTTAAAAGCAAGCGTCACATTTCAAATTTCCAATGAAGCCAAAAACTTCCATTAATAATTTCCATTTTGTGAAAGATACCCAGAAGTGAGCTCCCAAAAGGAGCAAACCAAACATTGAGAATTTGCCACTGTCCATTCAACTGGTTTAGTAGTTTGTTTATTTTATGGTGGAGTGCTTTTAAATTGGTTTGGCTGGTGGATTTGTCAAGTTTGGACAGTCAAATCCTCCTTTAGTCTTGGTTAAATCCTTTAGTCTTGATTTAGTTGTGGTTTGGTGCCTGTCTAGTTCTGGTTTAGTCTTGGTCAAGTCCTGGCCTAGCCCTGGACTTGTCTTGGTTTAGTCCTGGTACAGTCCTCCTTTAATCCTCATTTAATCCATTAGTGACAGTTTAACTTGACTTAGTTCTAGTTTAGTCCTGGTGTAGTCTTGGTTTAACCCTATCGTCCTGGTTTACCGTTGTCTTATGTGGACCCAACACCAGCTCAGATATGGATGTAGGTCAAAGGTCATCAGAAGGATTTTAACATGCTTGGACTCAGAAGCGGAATTGTTCCAGCTCATTTACTTCATCTATGCACAAAGAGACACTGTGGCTCACGAGACTAGCCCAAAACAGGGCTTCACAGAAAACAAAATTACAATCACATTTGAATCTCTATCTAACACTAATTGATTTAAACTTATTAGATCATGGTTTATGGTGGTACATGGATGAAATGTACAGAATATGTATTTTCCTAGAGAAGCCTGATATGGCAGTATGTAACAATCTCAACGATAATTTTCACCTCACAAGATATTCTCCAGGTTTGACTGCCATTGTGGAGTTACTTCCGGTTTTCCAC
This sequence comes from Periophthalmodon schlosseri, assembly GCA_000787095.1. Taxonomy (NCBI): domain Eukaryota; kingdom Metazoa; phylum Chordata; class Actinopteri; order Gobiiformes; family Gobiidae; genus Periophthalmodon; species Periophthalmodon schlosseri. Next base: position 25,899 of record JACM01005626.1, read on the forward strand.
ATCAACCCAAAACCTGCACTGTAAACACACAATAACACTCTACGACTCACTCTAGACCCTTGAAAAGTTTTGAAATTACACTGTAAATTCCAGAACAGAGAACAAAAGTGAAGTGGAACATAATACCATTTAAATTTAGTGATTTCTTGATTTACCACAGAATATCATAAAATGATATCTATGTAAAAAAAAAAAAACTACATTCATTTGTAGAGAATGAATGTAGTTTTGAACATTCTGATGACATAAGCATTTGAAAGGTTCCATTTATTCACTCCCAAGTCACACACTGATCACAACTTCATTCATACAAAGTGTCTTGCTTAGAGACACAACAACAGTACAACAAAGAAGCAAGGTTTAGACCAGCAATCCTCATGTTAGTGGGCATAAGCTTACCCAGTCTGCCACTGTCACCCAAGATTCAGCCTCAGATCTGGAGAAGGGTGTCCAGGCGCTGCACTGTAGTCGCCCATTTCTCCTGACAGGTTGCTCCCTTGGCATCGAAGAATGGGTCAAATTGAGAAGACTCATGCTACAATGCAACAAAAATTTTATAAAGAAATTCTTTCTATTTGCATTATGTTTCCATAATGATCCACCATACTAGGGCTGCAAGATATATTGTAATCAAATCGTAATCTGAATTTGAATGATCACAATTAGCAAATCGCAACAGCTGCAGTTATTAAAGTAACATAATTTTCTCAGTAACAAAATCTGGGCAAAAACCCTGTAGTTTACACCCCTACAAAAACTTTCTTGTAATGTTTAGCACTTGATATTTCAGTCTTTTCTCAAATGTTAATGCTCCTGGACGTGTTTAAAACGTGAACTTTGAGCTATTAAAACACAAATTGCAAATCTACTCTCAATCGCAGCGCTTATCAGAAAAATCTAAATTAGATATTTTTCAAAATTTGTTTAGCCCTACACCACACACGCTTTTGTTAACCCCTTTTTAATATTTAGCTAAACACGCATGTCTTTCATGTTGTTTACATGCCAGCCAAGTAGATTAGTAGCGTTCCCCTAAATTTCGTATATTTTGCATTCCATAAAGGATTAATCAGCCTGATGCAGCCACACACAGTAATCGTATAGGCTTTATGGTATTTAGGCTGTTGCACATATATGATTTCTATCCATTTCAATAACACCATTGTGCATAAACAAATGATTAAAATCTATTGTGTTACAGTTCATGCAGAATGCATTTTTCAAAACAGATCAAAAACATATAGGATTAATAGTTATGTTGTTGTTATAGGTGTTCTAATAAACAGACTGCGTTATGTATGAGGTTTTTGGGTAAAGAGTAGACTAGGCTATAAGCCTCAAGATCAAAGACAAATATAAACAAGATAGCAGTTAACCTTAATCAAAATTTTCTTGTATTTTAACTTTTAGCTTAAATTAACTTGTGGATAAATGATGTTATCTGGTTGGTTGCTTGACTGACACTTAATGATAAATAAAACAATACAAATCAAATTAAGTAGTATGTTATTACACAATGACATGTCATTGTTTATTTTGTATACACATTTTAATATCTTTTTGTTTAACTGGTAATAGACACGACCAAAGAGGAGATTAACAGAGGTATAGTGACAGACATTTAGAGAGAATGCAAAGGATGCAGAGGTCACATTTAATGACTAAAATGAGATGGTCATTTATTTGTGTTGTTTTTCTTTGGCTAAGTGTTACCAAACTTACCTAAACATCCTTCAGCTAATAAGTCTTAACCAGAATCCTGGCTCATATCTGGAGAAGGGTCAGCTCTAGTCTGCTGCACTGCATTCACCAACGGCTCCCAATAGAATGTCCCAGATGTTGTGGATGGGTCGATTTTCCTGTAGGGACAGTAAAGTACTTATAGAGTTGTTAAGTGTGATGTCACTTCCGGATCCAAGACAGGCACAATTGTGGTAAGAAAAAAAAAAAAAAAAAAAAAAAGATAGAACAGCTGTGAAGTTGCAAGTGACATCATCACTTAACAACCCTATATGGAGCGCAACAGTGACCGCCCACCCCAGTTTCTCATTATTATTTTTTTTATTCTTTCCGAAAAAAGTTTGAAAGCTTGCACAGAGATAATCAGCTATGTGGTAACTAATGACCACAAGACCTATAATTTTATTTTAAATCTGTTTCTGAAACTTTATAAACTGCTAAGTTATTAAAGCATTTTGATATGTCTTGCGTTTTAAATGTGCTTTTTGGATTTAAAACAATCGCGTTGCCTGGGATCCAGAATAAACACTTCTTCAATACTTTATGAAGATGTGAGTCTGGTCACTGGTGAATCTCCATGACGTGATTGATCAGTGGATTGGTCAATCAGAGACACACATAGTCCACCCATATCGATAAAAAAATGGGGGAAAAAATATCACAGGGAGCTGAAAAACATTGCAGGATTTCTGCAGAATCAAAGAGCAAAGCACTAAACTCTATTAATCTGAGGTGATATAAATTTGATTTTATTTGCAAATGATTGGTGACCAATGAGCTCCTTCGTTTCACATGTGAAACTGCGACTGATCGGAGCCATATTGTTTTTATGGGAAGCAGTGAGTGTTTAATCTTTCTACTTTGCATTTTTATACATGCAAAAATGGTTCACAAATGTTGCATGAAATGTGCCATTTTTTGCCAAATAAAGTCATGCAGAGCAGTCAGTGCAGGTATAGAGGCTTTTGCATGTACACAGACTTTACAATGGGCAAAGACTTATTAATCTAAACACTGGAAACTCAAAATAATATTTAGTGCAGCACTATTACCGCACACAAGGAAGGTTTCAGACACTTACCAGCCATGTTTCAGGTGCTAGAAGATTTCTTAGAGTCTTTTATTTTTGACCTGTATGCTAATCACAAATGCTAATCATTCATTAGAATTTGAATTAATATCTTGCTGCAAAGAATCCAAAATACTTGTGTACGATGTCATTTGTTATTGTATAAATCTCAGACCACAGCTGACAGTAAAGATTATGACTGCTCAGATATTTGAGCAGTTTATGCAAAGTTGAAGTTTGTTTATATTAGTAGAATCAATATGGCCGCCGGTGATCACGTGTCTGGCATGACCCAATGTAGGCTACTTCGTCAAGTTAAGACTTGATATTGACTGCACCATCCTACTTAAAAGTTTATCATAAAGAAATAATAGACTAAGCTATTATTCAATGCCAGGATGTTTCAAAGGCTATTTCAAAATGACATTGGAAACTTTTACACTTACAAAACATTATTTCTTGACATTCTGCAACAAGTGTCCATATAACATTTATGGTAGTGAATTTAATTTGCTCAGATGAAAACTGACAGCTTCCCTCTCAGAAGTGACAGGACCTGAGTTCAAACCTATCCTTATAGGTCACCTTGACTTTTTCTCTTTTTTCTGCCGGTTTTTAGTGAATTAAACGGTTATTGCCTCAGAATCCATTTGAACACATTACAAACCATCGTCGCCTCAGTGCAGCTGTTTTAGCGCACGGCAGTTCCATAAATCAACTTCCATAAAACTCGCCAAAACGCAGGACTAATCACCAAATTGAAACATGAAATGACACGCTATCATTAAAAGCCACCCTGGTGTGGTTTTTATAATCCTACAGAGACAGTAGAGCGCTCATAAAAAGCCGAGGGTGAGTGCCGTAAGGCGGGGAGCACTCCGGCTAATTAAGTCGTTGAACCTGCTGCCCTTTCAAAGATGTCTTCTGCTATGAGACTGGAGAGCGGACTTCAACGGCCTATCAGAACTGGTCTTACGTGCACCTGGAACTACAATAACCAATGACAGCGTCGCATCTTATTGCGACAACCCGGAAGTTGTGTTCGGACGGCTAGCCTCTTACCGAAAAGGCTAAATAATCGCTGAGAAGAACAGAAATAGTTGGTCTGTGGTGGCGTTTATGGGAATGCGGGGAGGAAGGGAGCGGGCTGGCGACTGAAAATCACAGGTAACGCGTTTTGTGAGCGTTTTGGGGGCTGTTAGCGTCATGCCGGTGGGATGAAAGGGATAAGGCAGAGCCGTTACTGTGGCAACATTACATCTCCTCCTCTCCATAATCTGACAACGGCCACGAGCATCTTTTCTACCAAATAAACCGAATAACAAATTTTAAGCATTTGTTTGAGATGATTAAAGCACAGGAATATCTTGTAATATTGGTGTATTGTCATGTACATAATTTTGTCTAAAATCATAATCGTTCCACATGTCAGATGGCATATTAACATGACATTGAACTAGGCCACTGTTATTAGATGTTATTGATAAATTATAACCAAAACGGATATTACAATGGTTGCTTTTATTTGTTTGCTTGTCTTTTTTCCTGTAGTAATATAGAATTTAGAATTTAGATGATTATTTACTTGATTTTTTTTTTTTTTTTAATTAATTTGCTTTTCTAGAATTTTTTATTTCTTATATAGACATATAAGTTTATATAGGCTATACATAATAGTAATTACACACACAAAACAACATAAGTGGGACTAAACTGGGACTAAATGAGCACTAGTGTGACATAACCATGCTTCAGCATGTTTCAGCTTCCTCTTAGGGTACATTTTGACGATTTTTCATTCATCAAAAATATAATAGTTTGTTTTAAATAGTTATTGCTGTGACAACAGTCCTAATTCCTCATGATACTGAAACCCATGGATAAAATAGTAGATAAATGACTGACATCCTTTTCACCACCTTAACTCCTCTTTATGTTTATGTAATACAGTATATACTGCACCCATTGTTATGCATATTATAACTTCTGTTTATGTGTTATGTGAACAGGACCCATGACCCTGACTCGTGGATCGTTCACTTACTCCAATGGAGAGGAGTATCATGGGGAATGGAAGGAAGGTATGGCTCACTTTTAATACATACATGAATACATTTCAATCTGAGGAGGCTTTAAACGTGTGATAAACTGTGGTGCTTAGACTTTGGCAGATACTAAAGTCTTCAGTTATGTGATGAAGGGAGAGTGTGATAGAAAAATTGGTGATATGGCAAAGTTGTTTTGGAAGTAGACAAAATTATACTAAATTCATACCGTAAAAACAGTTGGAGTTAGAGCTGGTTTAAAATGAAAAGAATACGAATTTTTCAGTATGACCAAATAATTTATTTACAAGCACATTTATGCACTTTTTTTTATGCATTTCTAAATAAATTAAAGAAATGGTAAGCAATGCAATGTGTCTAGCATCATGGACATTACAGTTACTCATATTATGATTTGTTATTGTTGCCATAATTTGTATTTCATGCTGTCGAGAGCAGTTATAAGTACTTTTAATTTCTAATTATAGATGCACCCATGTTTTATCAAAAGATCATCATAAATATACACGAAATTTAAAACATTCTCAAAATTAGCGATTCTTTTTGCCAGACAGACTGAGGAAGGGTGCAGAAAGTAGCTGAAACATGTAAAGCAGTTTAAACCTGAAGAATGAACCTTTATCAAGGTTCAAGGTTAAAACATACTCGTTTGTAGTAAGTCATAATTTAGTTTGCTTTCTTTGCCCTCAAATGTGCCATATCTGTTCAAGCAATTACCAAAGTTTACAACCTTATTATAAATAATCATTTAAATGTAAAAGAAACTAACATTAAAATAGTAGGGGTTTTTTTTGTTTTTGTTTTTTTTTTTTAATACAGTTCAGTAAGTACAACCACCATGTAAAAATACAGTGATATGTCATATTTCATTGTTGTGACTTACTCCTGTTATAAAGTTTGACTTCAACCTTCAGCTTCTGAAGTGTGGGTAAAAAAACAATAACTTCTGTCTCCTACACAAGTTATCTGATTTTTGTTTATAAGAAAAAGCGCTTGTGAGAAGTGGAGGGTGGCATTGTTCAGCATATTTTATCACTTTAGATCATAATGAATAATTTAAAGATGCTAAATGTGTGAATGGATTGTGCTATACAGTATGCATTGTATAGAAAATTCAACAATAAACCGATTATCAGAAAAATCTATTGGGGAAAAATATGCATTTAACCCATTAGTATTGCTACTACTATTCGACCCACATCACCTGTCACCTGTTCACCCTACAAGAGCTGCTATAACCCTGAACTAACCCAGGACTAACCTAGGACTAACCCAGGACTAACCTAGGACTAACCTAGGACTAACCCAGGACTAACCCAGGACTAACCCAGGACTAACCCAGGACTAATCCAGGACTAACCCAGGACTAATCCAGAGCCACTGTTATAACAATACGAAATGCTTAAACTTTGACATTAAAAAGGCAAATTTTTTCATACACTTTTTTTTAGACAATGTTGTTTTCAATATCGATACCTGTTCAAATGAATTTTGATCGTTCAATTAGTGTTGGCACAATACTAAAATTTCAAACGCAGTTTTGAGGATTAAGATCTTGATTTCAGTATTAAAACTGTTTTGGAAAGGTCAAATTTTGTAACGTTATTTTTTTCAATATTGAACCCTGTTCAAATGAGTATCTAGTTTTGATTGTAGTTCAATCAATTAGTATTTGGGTATCAGGCCTGAACCAGGTCTTAGCCAGATATAACTCAGGACTTAACCAGGTCAAACCAAGATATAACCCAGGACTACACCCGGGTCTAACCCAGAAATAAACCAGGTCTAACCCAGAAATAAACCAGGTCTAACCCGGGACTAAACCAGGTCTAGGACTGAACCAGGTCTAACCCAGGACTAAACCAGGTCTAACCCAGATCTAATCCAGGTTTAACCCAGGACTACAGGTCTAACCCCGGACTAAACCAGGTCTAACCCATAACTAAACCAGGTCTAATTTAGGACTAAATTAGGTCTAAATTAAGTCTAACTCTTAGTCTAACCCAGGACTAAACTAAAATGGCACAGAGTTACTGTTCAAGTGCTTTGCCTTGAGATAAACAGTGTTGGAAAATATAGTTGTACAGAGCATGTAATGCTTTTTTTTCAATGAAATAAATCAAGCTACTATTGTAAAGTGCATATAAAGGCTATTGGAGAAATGTATCATATAGATATATAGTGCTGTGTTTACCATAGTCTTTTTTATCATACAAATGCCTTTTTTCATTCACTGTAGCTCTTTGCTCGTGGCCGTCTCGATCTTTGACTACAAGTTAAAGTTTTCTACAATGGCTGTCGGCAACAAAAGTGACTCATGTTAAACTTCTGTTCAACAAAACTTTTTTTTTGTTTTCATATTTTCATCTTATTTCAAATGCAGAGGGAGCTATTAGCACCTGATTTACAGAAACATACAATATAAAAGGTGTGACAGGTGATTTCATGAAAGACTATGTTAAAGACCCTTAGCAATGGAAAACCAGTGGGAGTTACAATCTGTTTAAAACCAGTCTGTTCTTTGGAAGCAGATTGTGTTTAATGAACTAATATGCAGAAGGATGCGGCAAAGTCAAGAAGCAAAAGCAGGGACCATATGCTGCACCACACAAAAGAAATCTCACTCTGGACTCAACAATCAGGAGGAGACCCGAGCAGAAACACCAAGTTTGGCTCAAATGTGTGCTATAACAAGAGCAAGCATATGGAAGAACAGTAGGCGGAGCAAGCTGCTGGATCTTAACAATAGGTGGATTGTTTTGAAGCATTTTGAGATAATAATGGAAAGCACTTTGGATGTAACAGTGCATCTGGATTCAAATCAAATCCTTTATATCTTAAAGGCTACAGAGGGCACTAGGACTGCGCAATTTTACGTTTTGTGAGAAACATCTAATTACTTCTTTTTTCTTTAGACAGAGGGATATCAGTCTGCTCCCTACTACCTCTGTCGCATCTTGAGCCAGACCAAACATGAATGTTCAATCAGATTTGCTTATATCAGTGACTCACATGACACGAAATAGCTCATTGGTCACCTATCATTTACAAACAAAATCGAATTTCAGCTCATATTAATAGAGTTTAGTGGTTCGCTCACTGATTCTGCAGAAATTAAGAGTTGCTTTCTTTTTATCCTCATGAGCAGCGATATTTGTTTTGATATGGATGGACCACTTGTATCCCTGATTTAATCCACCTGTCAATTCACCAGTGACCAGACTCACATCTTCGTAAAGTATTGGAGAAGTGTGGATTCTGGATCCCAGGTAAACAAATGCCATAGATTTACAAAAAAAAATATATTAGTAGTGTTATAAAAAAAGATTCAATTACAAGAAAAACACAGACTTTTAGAAAATACTTGTTAACTCTGGTTGGTTAGCATTAGCTCACAGCTAATCATTATAACGACACTTTTCAAAGCTGTAAAACGTGAATACAATATTACCCTCATGGTTACATTAGTGAGAGGTGTTAAAGTGGTTTGGCTGTGATCCACTGGAGGTTTGGCTCTATTTTTGCCTCCTGGAGCTGAACTCGGAAGAGGAAAAGAGTAATCGTGTGAGTGAGAAACAGTGGCGTTTAATTAAATTCTCCTGAAGTCAAACGCTAAAACAAACGCACAGAATGTCACAGTTATTCTGGACCTAGCGGATTATTCACACCTTTATCAGCAGTCTCTAACCTTTTCCCCAAGACTTACTTTTATGAAAATGGCTCAGTTACTTGTGCTTTGTGACATTTATTCAATCATTTATGAAATCACAGGTAGGACACCAGTTTATTTTTGTATTTATTTATTTTCTTAGATTGTAGGACACCAGTAGCGTGAAATGGGGAGAAAGAGGGTAGAGACATTCGGCTAATGGTTGTGGCTGAGAGGCAACACAACCACATATCAAGCACATATGTGCCTCTACACCACGTGCAGCAGTACTCCAATTTGCAAAAAATAAATAAATACATTTTGATTTTGATTAAACTTTGCAAGTCACGATTTCAAATCCGTTTTCAGTTCACAGTGCTCATTTTAAATTTGAGAGAAGACATGCTAAATAAGCCTGTTTGTATAGGTCTGAATTTTAAGATTTGCCGTTTTTCCCCATAAAAAGATATTTTATTTAATGCAGAGGGCATGCAATTCCCTAATTTATTCCACTGATAAGAGTGCAAAATCAAATTGCAATTTCAAAGTATAGTGCAGCCCTATAGTCTTGGTTTGGTCCTGGTTTGAACCCAGTTCGGCCGTGATAGACCTGCTTTGGGCTACTAGTCCTGGGTTAGTCCTGGTCTAGTCTTGGTTTAGTTTCAGATGTTGTCCCAGTTTGATGTGTTGCATGTGGCAGTGTGAGCAAAGAATAAATAATGCATTAAAATGGTGTCTTTGATATTCTAGATTGATATATCTGACAAAGCATTGTCAAAGGTTTACATTTTGTTGGTTGAACAACATTAATTGGTTTAGTCCTGGCTATTTATCTGATTTATTTCTGATTCAGTGCTGGTGTTGCTAGATTATCTGCCCTTATGATATCAACAACAGTTTCTTGAGTTTTCTTGAGACAAAAAAATCAATTTAAAATACTAACTAGCTCGTACCATAACATCTGCTTTTATAAGAACACAAAAACCTAAGATATTGGGATTCAGTCTTTCTGTTTGTGTGGGAATCTTTGGGGAATTTGTTTGTGTTAAATAAGTAGCAGCATGTATTGCTCCTCCGTCTGTTTCATTAGCCTCGAGCAGCTCTCCTCTGGGAGCACAGAGCGTAACATCTTTTACCTATACATTATTTCAAGTTTAAAGAAGTAAAATTACCACTGCTGACTTCGCCCTTTCATTTGAAACTTTGTTGTGAAAAGAAGTGAGACTGAATTTAATTTAAGTAACATCAATTAAATACTAGCATCATAGATCAGAGTTTTATGTTTGAATGCTTTTACAGCAACACAGCTAAGGTCTATACATTTGCTTGAAGTTAGTGTATGTGTAATTGAAAAGAGTAACAGTGCAAGCATTTACCCCAGAACTAAAAGATCCCCTGTTTGAGTCCATACAGGGGTTTGTGACTACTGAATCGCTGAGCTTTACGTGGGATGTATGTGGTCACAGGGACGCCACAGCCTGGTTAGGGTTGGTTATGTACCTGTGTAAATGTGTTCTTTCATATTCTATAACCATTCAATTAGTGTATTCATATTAAATACATTTTTCTTGTGCAAAATGCTGCAAGTAAAAGCTAGTATTTTTGAAATATGCTGCTGTACTTCATTTTTACCATCTTAAAAATGTGAAAAACAAAACTAGTTAAAACGGTTTGCAGTGGTCCAAAGTTATTCCTCACTTACCTTATACATTCTGAACATCCTAATTATTCCCCATGATGAGTTTATAAGTGCTTGTGACAGCTTTCAGAGACCAGAGCTGAGTTTTACCGTCGTGGTTAAAATAACAACAACTAGTAAGCTAATGCACACTTCCTGTTTATTGGACAGTATAACACTTTATAATTAGCAAATAGTACACAGCGAACTTATTACTTACTTACTTCAAGAACAGCTTTTACAATATATCTGTACTGGGGCAGGACAAATTTTGCTCCATTTCTTTTTACATTTTACAAAACAAAAGACAGTACATTTCTGTCTTTTGTGTTGTTGCAATAATGATTACTGTGTTGGCCAATATTGTAATAGTGATATTTTTGTGTTATATTGTACAACCCTAAACCAAACCAGTCCTGTACTATTGACCCAAGCTCTACAGTGACATACTGGTACTTGTATTTTGTTTGACCCATGGTCTAGTGCTGCTGCTGAGTCACTGTTTGCACACAAATACAGGCGTGTGTGTATGTGTGTGTGTGTGTCTCCATCAATAATTCAGCAGCGATCAGTCCCGGCCGCCCAGATCCTCTTACAGGAAGTGCACACAAACACTCCGGACGTTTACTACTGCGGTCTCTTAACATGGACGCATTACCGCCATCGATCGCCATCACAAATTCAGCTAAACCGTAATTAGCCCAAGACCATGACCCCGGTGCAGGATTGGGCCAGATTACAGACGGTCTAAGGAAGACAATCCCAATCCCTCCCCTCACTGAAACTGTACCTACTGTAACCCACTGTATGTAGTTCAATGGGGGTGGGGTCTAACACAGCCAAATATGAAGGACAGTGTGTGTTAAGGGTGACCTTGGAAAATCTGCCTCTCATGACAGCAATTATTCACTTCATTTTTGAGCATAACTTTTTAACAAAAAAATAGACTAAAATAAAATAATTATTTTTTCATTTTGGATATATTTATTGCAGTGAAAAACTGTTGTTTGGCCTGGAGCGGGGCCTTCACCTGCTTGAACTGAAAATGTTGTTCCTTTGGCTATAATATTCCACACTGTGACATAAAATATATGTATCTCCAGGGAGAATGCTCCAAAGTATGATTTTAATTTCTATTTCCATGGACTCATGAAGGTGACATAGCCCCTCCCTGAGTAGATATTTGTGTCTCTGAGGGCCAGGGTTGGCAGATTTTTAGAGAGAAACAATTAAGCACAATTGGGTCCACAAAAGGAACTTGTAGAACATTGAGGGTCACGGCTAAAAGAGGTTAAGGTTAAGGTACACTGTATTGTCCCTGTAGGGAAATTTGTTCTCTGCATTGGGAAATTTGTCTCTGCATTTGACCCATCCTTCAACCCCACTGGGGCACCTCACCTTTTTTTTGTAAATAGTTAAATGCAGAACAAAGACAAAAAATATATATATATATATATAT
>JACM01030548.1:0-10911 GCA_000787095.1 Periophthalmodon schlosseri
CCTGCTGCCAGTGAGACATAAAACTCATCAATACCCAATTCACAATAGGGCATAACAACCCCTTTGAGGCTGGACTTAACGCAGTTAATGCAGTGTAGTATATATCCTAGTGCCTCAAGCCATTATCATCAAATTGAAAATGGTTTCTGGATGGGAGCCAAAATGTCTTGATTGCAAAAACAGTCCAGATGACCACCCCTGAAACCACCTCTACACTGAAGAAAAGTTGTTACCCAGGCTTTCACAGACTAAAATCTAAATTTACCTTTTTGTGAAAACATTTACCCCAAATTTTCTAAACAAAATGTCCAGTCCAATCCAACTTTATTTCTATAGCACATTTTATAAATAAGACTTTCCACATCTGCCTATCAGATGAGTCTGGTCTTCATGTCCTCCGTTGCGTCTCAAGTCCGGTCAAACGTGATTGTGCAATCAGTTCTTTTCAGTGACAAATGTGAAACAAAGGAGCTCATTGGTCATCTATGATTTACAAATAAAATCACATTTATCTCAACTCAGATTAACAGAGTTTTTTCCTTTATTTTTGTCAGTTACGCCCATTTGAAAATGGGGAGAGTCAATGGTGACCAGACTCACGTCTTTGTAAAATATTGGAGAAGTGTGGATTCTAGATCCCAGGCAACTAAAAATGCTCTGTTCCACCTTGTGATGTCATGAAGTAAACAGCTACTTATAACCTTTATTTCAGTTAAGATGGGCAATTACAGGACTGAAATTATCCAAATGATTCTAGTGAAGGTGTATGGAGATCTGTGTCATCCCTCAGTCCAGGTCTGATCCATAGCAAAAGACGAAGTTTAAATCTGTCAACTGGACAAATCGTTGTGGAAGTGAAGGCGTTTCACTGCACTGTTTCACATCCACGCCACTTCTTCAATTCTGGTCAGATTGCTGGTGGATGCCTTAGGCAGTGTGTTTTTAAACTCCATACACCTTGGTGTATGGAGTTTAAAAACACAGTGGAGCACTTCATGTATTACCATATGACATCACAAGGTGGAACAGAGTGTCTAAAAATGCAGTGTTTGTGTGTTAAACATGTGTGAATGAAAAAATAAAACTCCAGGTATGTTTTTGATAAGGAAACAACATTGTAACAGATCAGAAAATAGCGTTATATGCCCTTTAACGACTTTACATTTTACATAATTCACCAGAAAAAGCTGTGAAGGCGGATGCTAATTTTATCCTTGGAAAGAAGTCCCTGGATTCCACCATGAATTATGAAAAGCTAGAGTACATCACAGACATATTAAAATGACATAAGCTTTATAAAATTTACTGTCAGGACTCCTTACAGTGATGCTAGCAGAATTCATGCGGATTGTGCTAGCATGGCTGTCGTTGCCAACCCATTCACCAGCAAATACAAAAACTTAATAGCTCTATCCATCAAGTTACCGACATCTCTGCAACCATAAAACGCAACGCCTTTACGATCCTACACAGCAAGATACACCTCCTATAGAATCACACACAAGCACATTACATTACATTCAAGCATTATCTATTGAATATTCCAACAAGCTGCTGTGTTGAACATGTGTTTGTAGAATTTAAAAGTTAATTTGTAAAGATATGAAAATAGTTTGTTAAAAGAGAAGACAGGCTAAACCACAAGAGAGCCCTAGGGTGCTGAGTGCATTACTGGGTTTTGCTGACGCGATGATCCACAGATGATGGTGGTAGTGATGGGGTGAGGAAGAGGAGGAGGAGGGGGGGAATGAGGAGTGAGGGAGGGGGAGATGCACTAGGAGACAGCTTTAGGGCGCACAAGTCCACAACGTATGTCATGGTTCTTTCATGAACACTTCAAACCGAATAATAAAGATACTGGTAGACAAAAGGAAGAGGAGAGTGGGGCGGTGTGCAGAGAGAGCAGATCAAGCTGGATGGATCAAGCTTTATATAAGAATGTAGGTTTAGAATAGTAGGGATGCATAGGTATTAGGGTTGTCAAAAGTGTTGAAAATCAGATACTCATTTGAGCAGGTATCGATCAAAGTCACATTCACAGGACTGAAATGAACCTTTCCTGAATAGTTTTAGAATGATCTTGAGCTAAATTATAACAAGTATAAGACACATAGACTAGTATACGCACATGGGCCATTATGGAACCACTATGGAACCTACCTGGACAAACTGAGGGATTACACAGATATAAGGCCACATGGAAATATAAAAGAAGAGTGAAAGGAATCTATGAGGGCCCACCACAAATTCTGCATTCTACAGAGCCTAGATTATTTTCAGAACAGGGAACAGGTTATTATCAATATGTTTATGGGACATACTTTTGGATATACTTTTGTTTTGACTCATAAGAACTGAATGAGTCAATTTTGGACCAAGAGAACGGACCAGAGGTAAGACGTGCATATTTTTGTACTTGGGACTAACACTCGTTGAACGGAGCATCGCATTTGAACATAATATGAACTCATCGTTTGTTTTGTAGAAACATAACACTTTCTAAATATGTATAGTGCAGCTGTATTTGCCAGTAAATAGCTTGGTAACTTACGTATTTGCTGATTTTCTTCCTGGATCGTTCGTCTTGAGTTTTGGGGATGTTGTATTTTAATGAATAGGAGTCCCTGCAGCGTTAGCTTCATCTGTTGTCCAAGCGCATCTGTGTTTGTGTAACCCTTATTTTCTCTGTCATAAGTTTCAGGTCCCAGTTCAGTTCATCTCCTAATACTGCCAAAGTATCTCAAATTTTAATGTTTTACAAATTTGCATGATTGGTTTCCATCTGGTCACACTAGCTCTGAGGGCGTAGCAGTGGCGCTGGGCTGGCACACTGACTACAGGGGTTCAAATGCTGCTCGTGCCCTTGGTTTTACTACCCAGCATGCCATGTGCTTCACATCTGAAACAAGTTAAACTTAACTGAGTGAGCAGAGAAACCAACAGCTCCAGCTCTCCAGACTCCACTCTGCCTCCTGTAGTACAGTGGATACACCACAAGTGTTGGAAACCATCGGTCACAGGATCAAGTCCTGACACATGCACTTTAGATTGTCACCATGTGCAGTCACTGACTCCAGGCATTGCTCTGTATGTAGTTATAATTATGGTAAAAAAGCTTTTAAAGTGACAGCTCTATTCTCTACTTCCAATAGGCCTAGATTTGTTTCTTCAGTAACACTTCCAGCTCATCAAATACAAGACTGATTCACATATTGTCAGAGGGCCTGTAGAGCTCTGGGTATATATGCAATGCATCCATCTCTGTCAGATAAATAAATTGCCCACTCGGTAATAAAGATCAAGGTAATATGAGGGGTGCCAGGTTTGTCCAAATTCGGCCTCCCAGAAGACGTCAAAGACAAACTACAGCGTCTCGGCCGGGGCGGGCGTAATGACCGCTGACGAGCTGAATTCCCCACAGCACCTGAAAACAGACATGATTTATAGTTAGTGAGTCTGCGGAGATTGAGACGTTTTTTTATAAACACTGTTAAAAGGGCATTCAAACACGCTGCAGGGGTTATTGGAAATGTCTTTTAAACTTCATGATTAAACTATTGGATTTGCCATAACTCCTCGCAGACCCACAGACGCACCTGGGCCTATCACTTTGGTGTTGTACATAATTTATGTGCATCGGTTTGTAAAGTATTGAGTATTAATTTTGTATTTTTCATTAATAAATCATTTTTGCTGATTCAGTAATGAAAATTAAATAATGACTAACCTATATATATTTTTAAGACAAAACCAACATCAACAGCCACACACTAGACTGTATTCAAACACAACTAAAACTGTAACTAAGGATTCATTTGCTAATCTATTACTCTGCAATTTTTTTTGATTGATTAATCAATAGATTGAAAAATGCTCTTGAATATGAGATTTTTACTAAATTTGGATGCATGGAAAATGTGGTTTTCATCAAAAACTTTTACATATGTTCTGTCATTGTATTAGTTAAAAACCTCTTCTCTCAGCACGTGACATTTGGAGTCTATACTCCCAATAGATATTACTATATTTGTTCACAATCATTTAAATAATGCAATTTGTTGTTTCAGCCTTAAACTAGACCTTCTTTTCCCTTTGAGGCTTTTTTATGATTTGCATATCAGTAGATCAATGTAATTTGAAAAATCTAATTACTACATAAATTCTAGGAGAAAAAAAAAAATGCAGGGGTCTCCAACCTGTATCTTGGGACTTAATGAAATATATGTAACCTTGAGTCCAGTTTAATTGCTGTCCTGTTAAACCAACATGGAGGCCACATAACCAACTAATATTTGAAGATAAAAACATGGTGTAGATGCATTTGCTCTTTTTGCACCAAATGATCTGCCATGTCAAATATTATAAACAGATCCATACCACTTCAATATTAAAACCTGTGTTTTTCAGACCAGTGTGAGCATGGAGATCCGGTACCAGCCCATGGAGGGCACAGTGGGCTCCTGGAGCGAGGGGGAGTTCCTGGACGTCCCAGATGACAGAGACGGGGTTTTTACCTTTGAGACAGACAGCCTCCTGTCCAGCCACGGATCAGGAACTTCACCTGGACGCTCACTGCACGGATCTATACCCACCTTCAGGAAGTAAGCAACATTACTACACACCATGCATTTGTTTGTTTAAATGAAACGTCACCCACTACTACCACCCACTTTAAAATCATTCCTACTATAAATATTGACCCCAACAGTCACAGTCTCTAATTTCAAGCAGTCAATATTAATTTGATTCAAATGCCAAATGTTCTGTAAGCAAATACAATATTTGTTGTACAGAGGCAGCAGCACTTGAGCTGATCCTCTTCCGTGTTTTATGAACCAGAACAGCTGTAGCATTGACTGACGTTTTTCATTACACACAACAATGTGCTTTTCCTTTTCCACTGCAAACGGACCTGTCATGGTGTGTGTCTCTCCTCCTCCTGCCTTTGTCCAGAGGGTGCTCGCCTCAGGCCTGTAGGTGCTGTGATAGGCCTCACAACCTCTCATAGATATGAATGGAACAAAGGCTGCTGGGGATAAGCTTTAACATGGACCTTCTTCTCTGCTCAGTAAAGCCACTGTCTCAATTTGTATAGAGCTGCACATACTGTACACGTGTCATGAGAGGGTAAACGTCTTATTCTCTGACATAGGAGTAGAAAGATTTCATATTTCAAAAATGTATTTCTTCTATAAAAATATTCTATTCTATTTTATAATTACTCAATCACTGGGTTTCAGATGACATCATAACATTCTATAGGCCAATAATATTTAATACAGATGGGGGCAGCTAAAATAAATGTTGTTAAATGCAGATTTTTGTAATAATATGGTGAGTTCTTTATGGTCTAGTCACTAATACAAATAATCAGCCCATTCTACAATCTGAAAACCACTAATACAGTAATATAATTCAAATTGTGGATTCAAACAATGAGTCGATGAGCTGCTGTTATTTCAAGTGCTGTAATTTGCTCTCAGAGTATATAATTTATTAAGTAAACATAACATCCACATATGGCTGTGCTAGATATTGTGAATGTATGATTATACATAAAAATTGCTGTGTGGGAGCATGGGTGACGAAGGCTTCTGGGGTAAATTTTCGACAAGATCATACTTCTAACTGTAAGGAGGGTTCGAATAGTGCCCAGAAGAGATCACTAAATTACTCAAACATGCATGGATGAGATCGAAAACCTCTTCAGGCATGTTTCTGATGAGAGAAGAGATCCTAAATTACTCAAACATGCATGGATGAGATCGAAAACCTCTTCAGGCATGTTTCTGATGAGAGAACAACATTACAACATGGTAGAAAGCTCCAAAAAGTCGATTTTGCAAAATACCCCCTACCTCACCTTTAAAGATCCTGTTTAGTGTAGTGGTGGTCGTCTAGAAGTGCTCATCTGTGTTTTTAAAGTTCTATCACTCTCGCCAGACTTTCTTATAGCGTCCTATATGATTTTAGACGTATAATGCTTGACTCCTCAGTTCATCGACACTTGGAGTGACTGCACCCTCTGCTACCATTTGGAGGACTTTTCTATATGTAAAAATAATGAGTGTTACTTACATTTTTTACGTTACACATACATAGGCCTGTCACGATAACACATTTTGAAGTACAATATAATGCTGAAGAATATATAGACGATAAACGATAATATTGAAACTAATTTATGCCACTGACACAACACTTAAGCCCCCCAAAAACCACTGTAAATGTGAAATATTGTTAAAACATGATCTATAATAAATAAGTAGTAGTAGTACTTTAGTAGTTAGTTCTATGAGTTCTATAAATCTATGAGTCATAGAAGTTATTTAATCAACCATCTACAGGTTTAATCTACTGTAGTACAGAAAAATAACAAAACGTTCCCCACTAGTACAAAGAAAAAGTACCAATGATAAATATTGACCCCCAAAGATTATTATTCTATCTGTCTCCTATTGAACGATAAGTCGATATAGTAATTATTATGATTGGCCTACACATACATTATTTGAAGTTATACAACATGAAAAACTAGGCCTGTCACCATAATTACTATATTGATTTATTGTTCAATAAATGAAACTGGAACAATATGTTTTGAGGGTCAATATTTATCGTGTGTACTTTTTTGGCAATTTTTTGGCTATACGATAAGATTTAAGCTGTAGAAGGTTGAATAAATAACTTCTATGATTCAATACAGATACAAACTAAGTAGTAGTGTTTCATTCAACATTTATTGTAGCTCATAATTTTTAACAATATTGTAGATTTAGAACAGTTTTTGTGGTTTAAATATGCTCTTGGGTTATTGTGTCAGTGGCATAAATTAGTTTCAAAATTATCGTTTATTGTCTATATTTACTTCAGCAATATATCGAACTTCAAAATTTGTTATCATGCCTGGCCTACACATACATTATTTAAAGCTATACAACATGAAAAACCCACACTAAGCTAACCAAAAGTATTTTAAAATGTCCTGATAAATGTGCGTTAATACCCACGCTGACGAGTGATTATAAACCCTATAAAAATGTAAATGAAATGCAGTTCACCACATGTCAAACCGAAGCTTGGCTGTATTGCTGTCACATTAGCATTCCCTCACTCTCACTGCTATATCCTTGTGGAGAGAGAGGACACCTGTCTGCAGAGCCACACTGCGCTCTCTGTCAGACTCCAGAAAAGCTGCTGCAGGCTAAACCTCAAAAAAGACAAGAAAGTGAATATGGAAATGCTCCGAAAATACTAACAACCAGAGAGCTGAAGACAGGACTTTAATCCGCATCAAAAACCCTCTCACAGGTTTCTCAAATCCTTTAAGTTTATGAATTTTAATGTAAGGGTTTAAAGATAGACACATACTCACATTTAGAGGTGTGCAAAAATATTGAATATTATTATATCATGATACTAAACTTTGTGATACAATATCTTTATTGTGAACTGCTGTATGGATATATTGGCAAGAGTATTTTTTGGTATCTTTTACTACTACTACTACTGCGCGACAGTAGCTCTGTTGGGCGAAAGTAGCAGTTGGTGTTGTCCCCTGATCCGAAGGTTGGTGATTCAAATCCCGCTCCCAACATAAACATCATTGGTTGAATGGTCCAATCCACTGACCCACAGGTTGGCGGTGCGATTCCATCTCCCACACATGAATGCTGTAATTGGTTCTTAAAAATAGCATGTGCAATATATCGATTATCGCATGTATCGCCATACCATGATATTATCGTATCACACTAAATCACATTTGTATCAACTTTTATATGATAACTACTTTACCAGTGCACTGTGGAACTGTTTTGGTAGAGATTCCACCAGCTGCTTGTCTCCAGGGAGATTATATTGTGTTGCTTAGAATGTTCCACTGTATATCACCATGAACTTATATCTGTTGAAAAGCCGGTGACGCAACCAGGTCTCACTACAGGTAAGATCTGTGCAAGGGCGAGCCCGATCACAGGTCTTGCCTGAATGAAAGAAAAAAAAATGAAGGTTTTTTTTCTGTTTATTCTTAAAAACAAACTTGCAATAGAATAAATGAATAATTTAACATTTTGTTCATAGTAAATTGCAATATTGATCTACAAGATTTTTTTTGGCATCATATGTCGTCTTTAATTGGTCTAACAGGTATCCTGGTGTTTGTCATCAGAAACTCCTGGCTTCAATCAGGGCAGTTCTGTGTGATGTCGCCAACTACTGTAAATTGCAAAGACCACTGAAGGCAGCACACACTTTGATTTAGGTGTTTGACCAGAAGTCTGCAAATTTACCTAGTTTGCACTAAAGTTACCGAAAAATGACTTGGAAAAGTAGATATTGCTGTTAAAACACCATATACATACTTTAGTAGCAAAAGTTAATTTAGTTTTAGTTCCACTTTAATTATATCAAAATGTAGTAGCATCAATCTCACTGGCATGCTTGAAATGAACTGCAATAACATTAATATCCCAAGTTTATGGACACCTAACAAAAAATAATGAGTTGAGTTAATCTTCACATTCCTATATCATACCCGCAAAACAGAAAAGCAAATCTGCAGGTAGGCTGTTCAGTCCCCACTGGACAAAACCAAAACTCACATTATTAGTTTGTACCAGCCCTGATTGTCTGCTCGTGTTATATCACCAGGTATAAATGTCAGGGATGCTGCTTACAGAAATGAATTGGCCTCATAGCTCCACTCTGGCTATTGGTTTTCATTATACCAGTACAGTCACACCTTATTAAAACTGGACGGCCAATTGGTTCACGTCTTTTCTCATAATGTCACCATAATGGCACCTAAATATGGCTGTCTCTGACCCGACCCCGCTGCTCGCTAAAACTTTTATCATAGCAGGGTTGATTTATTGCCCAGTTCATTCTGTCCTATCTGGAGGAGTCACACAGTGCAGGCTTTGGAGGCTTTTTGTTATTCCTAATAAATAAATCACCGGCTGCATGGCTTTAGTGGCAGCAGGCAGAGCACATGCTGAATAGTGCATGGAGTCCAATACACGGGACAGGCCAGAGAAGCGAGAGTATACGTGGTTATTTGAAACTATAATGAAAACGCACTTTTATTTTATGATTGATTAAATAAAAGTGCGTTTTCATTATAGTCCACGTTTATGTATAGCACTCTCAAGATGACCTCTTGATGCCCGCTGTCTCTTATTTGTGACAAACCCAATTAGGCATCAGTACAACCAACGTGGTAAAGTTATTCCACCAATTTTGTTTCTAGATTGTTAATTACATTTTTATGCAACAGGTTTGAGTGGGAGCTGCAGCCTGTTGAAAAAAGCAAAACTTCAAATTTGATAAATGTGAAAATTTGGCTTATACAGCTGGTGTAAATGAGGCGAGATGGGTCAAAATAAAAATATGCCTCCCTAGAAAAATTAATAAGATTTTTTTTTTTTGATTATGCATCAGCTATGCTTTACAATGGTTTAGACCTGGTTTAGTTCTGCCTTGAAACAGATCCGGTTCTGGTTGTGACCCGATTTGGCCTTTGTTCAGTCAGGACACTAAAGATAAATGTGACATCATTCAAATCAAGTTTTTTAAAAAGGGGATTCAATGCAATGTCATGATTCTTTTATGTTGTATTTAGGACAAAAGTGTTCTGTTATGGCTTTACTTTAAGTGCCTTGTTTTGGGGTCCAAAGGAAGTAAAGATCACCATGCAAATGTTTTTCATATACATCTACAGTATTTTGTTGTTTGCAGAGAAATGATGATTACTGCAGAGTTCAAATTGCAGTATTTAGAGGTGGCAAATTGGTTTAAGTTGTGTTCACAGAAAGTCTGCAGCATATTATTACAAATAGTGAGTGTGTTTATCTAGCCTGTTAAAAATGCATGATCCCTCTGTTTGAACTGCATGGGAGAGCCGCTGAGACGAGAATTGAGTTGAACAAATGATGGTTTCTGTCTTAGCCTTCTGTTCAGACTGCAGTTTGCGTCTCGCTCAGTAGATACTGAGTTTGTTTCCTTAACTTGGGTAGTCGTGTATAACACAAGGCTGTCGAGTGGAAAAGTTAAGAAGGGCACGACGCTGCAACAAAAACATGTCACTCCAAGAAAGAAAGATGAGAGACTTTGACTTGTGTAGTTTAAAATTTTAAACAACCAAACACAGCTAAAAGCAAACTTTAACGGCATAGAGCAGCTGTTCTCTGTCAGTTTTTTTTTTTTTTTTGGTAAACAGTTTTTTTTGGGGGGTAAACTAAAGTATGGCACAAAAAAAAAAAAGCAAATTTCTTTTCTGGCTTGAGTATTGTGATTCGATTTGCAATTAGGGACGGTATATGGGTTATCTGCATTATTGGTGATATCAGAGGATTTTCTCAGATATCGGTATCAACCTGATATCGATTTTGAAAATTTTGCTGATATTTGCAATACATTAATTTGTAAACTTCACTATAAATTTGGTCTTTACTATAGATTCGTGTCGGCTCAAAAAAAAATCCATATCAGACCCTGTTTGCGATATATGTTTAAAAAGTAGGATTTTGTCTAGAGCAACAAGTTCAGGAGCATTAACATTTGAGAGAAGACTGAAATCTGAACTGATTAAAACAAGGCATTTCAGAACAGGTTTGTAGAGGTCTAAACTATAGGTACAAGGTATTTCTATAAAACTATACTACCGTACTACTGTACTATTCTATAAAAATAGACACATACTCACATTTAGAGGTGTGCAATAATATTTCAATATTGTTATATCATGATACTAAACTTTGTGATACGGTATCTTTATCATGGACTGCTGAATCGATATATCGCTAAAATGAATTTTTTGGTATCTTTTACTACTACTACTACTGCGCGATAGTAGCTTGATTGGGCGACAGTAGCTCAGATGGCAGAGCATTTGTCTACTGATCCGAAGGT
>KN480764.1:0-14341 GCA_000787095.1 Periophthalmodon schlosseri
TCTGAACCCGAGCGGTATTCTGTTATTCCACTCTGTGCTAGTCACAGTTTGTCCATAACGAACACCATGTTCAAGCACAAGGGTGTCCATCCGTGCATGTGGCACCAGGACACCCACGCCGCGTGTCTTGGACACTCGGGTGAAGAGAGGGGCAGAGCTGTCAACCGATCACCACCTGGTGGTGAGCTGAATCTGCTGGCGGAGGAGGAAGCCGGACAGACCTGGCAGACCCAAGCGTACTGTGAAGGTCTGTTGGGAACGTCTGGCAGAGCCCTCTGTCAGGGGGGCCTTCAACTTGCACCTCCGGGAGCGCTTCTCCCAGATCCCGGGGGAGGCTGGAGACATGGATTCCGAGTGGGCCATGTTTTCTGCCTCTATTGTCGATGCGGCTGCTCAAAGTTGTGGTCGTAAGGTCTATCGTGCTTGTTGCGGCGGCAACCCCTGAACCCAGTGGTAGACACCGGAAATAAGGGATGCCGTCAGGCTGAAGAAGGAGTCCTGTCGAGCCTTGATAGCTTGTGGGACTCTTGAGGCAGCTGACAAGTACCGGGGGGCTAAGCGTGCTGCAACTTGTGTGGTCACAAAGGCAAAAACTCGGGGTTAGGAGGAGTTCGGGGAGGCCATGGAGGAGGACTATCGGATGGCCTCAAAGAGATTCTGGCAAACTCTCTGACGCCTCAGGAAGGGGAAGCAGTGCTTCACCAACACACCACACAGCGTGGGCGGAGAGCTGCTGACCTCGAATGGGGATGTTGACGGACGGTGGAAGGAATACTTTCAGGATCTCCTCAATCCCACGTCTTCCAAGGAGGAAGCAGAGACTGAGGACTCGGAGGCGGACTCATCCATCACCCTGGCTGATGTCACTGAGGTGGTTGGCAAGCTCTTCGGTGGCAAGGCTCCGGGGGTGGATGATACCCATCTCTGGATGTTGTGGGGCTGTCTTGGCTAAGACGTCTCTGGGCATGTCCCACCGGGAGGAGGCCCCGGGGAAGACTCAGAACATGCTGGAGGGACTATGTCTCTCGGCTGGCCTGGGAACGCCTTGGGGTCCCACCAGAGGAGCTGGAGGACGTGTCTGGGGTGAGGGAAGTCTGGGAGTCCCTGCTTCGACTGCTTCCCCTGCGAACCGGCCCCTGATAAGCGGAAGAAAATGGATGGATGGGTTGTACAGAGTGTGCAATTGATAAGCTATCTTAATCAGACTATTGTACTCAGTGGTTTCCAACGTTTTTTACCTCATTTAATACACCTCTATCATTTGGCTTGATTTCCTGTAGGAGTTGCACTTTGTAAGCGTACAATCGCACGTTCTTGTGCAGGGCCTTGTGCACTGTTGAACGTGGTAGCTCTGACTGTCTGGCAGCAGTACGGATGGGCTTTGTGGGAGAATAAGAAAAGGTTTCTCTTACACGATCGACATTTTCCTCAGACGTTCTTGGTGGCCCACTTCTCTTTCTATCTAACACTGTCCCTGTCTCCATAAATTTCTTGTGCCATGGATGAATTGGCGGACGTGATGGTGGATCTCTTCCATACTTTGTTCTGTAGTTTTGTTGAGTCTGCGTATCTGTTTTTGTCTCAATAAACCATGATACACATTGTGCCTTCTCTTGAGGAGTAGCCATTTCTTAGGGGTTCATTCAAAAGGATGCCTCTTTAATCAACAGGATGCCTGAAATACAGAAATTAAATGTGATTAACAACTTTTGTAACCACTAAATACAATAGAACAAATCTAATGAATATATCTTATACCAATTGCCTTTGTAATGCAATTTTAAAATTGTAAAGCTACTTTATGGACACCCTGTTTAATAATGTACATCTCTGACATGTTAGTGCCATATGAACCATCTCACGCTCTGAGGACTTCAGGGATCGGCCTCCTGCTGGTGCCCAGAGTCAGGACTAAACATGGGGAATCAGCATTTCAGTTTTATGCAGCTAAAACCTGGAACAATCTTCCTGAAGATGTGAGACAGGCCTCTACTTTGACAATGTTTAAATCCAGGCTCAAAATGGTTCTGTTTAGCTGTGCATATGACCGAAAGGTTTTTATCCTGCACTCTTCTCTTTAAATGTTAATTTTATGATGATTACTTATGATTATTTATGTTTTGATTTGTTGTATTGTGATTTTTATGTCTTTCTTATTCTGCAAAGCGCTTTGAATTACTTTGTGTACAAGTTGTGCTATACAAATAACCTCTCCTTGCCTATAATGACACCACGTTGTGAGGCTATCGTGAAAAAATAAATTTAACTTTTGTTTATTTATACTCACAGAGAAGACATTGAACCATAGGCCCAGTAATTATAGAGATATTAACCACAAACTAGCTCAACAAATCTGCAGCCTGTCCTCCAGCTCAGTTTAAACTGTAGGGATTCTAGACTGTTGTCATGTCATGTGAACGCAACCTATTACCTTAAGTCTTTGTCAGGCCCTTGACATATACCAGGCTGCAGGTTAGTGTTCTTGATGCAATCTCCTCTGGTCGGATGATATTTCAGCATTTTGGTGTCATGTTTCCAACCGCTTTCGACACAGTGACGGGGCAATCAAAACCACCGCTGTCTCTGAACGCACCTCACCACAGCCGCGGTGTGTGCGATGTGTGAGATGTGTTCAGGGCCCATGGGGATTCGTTTTTTTGTTTTTAAGTTTAGTTTAGTTTGTTCAGTCAACACAATTAAAACAGGTTGTCTCACTCAGATATATTAAATCAAATACAAGACCGAAAGACATGGGCTGGAACAAGAATAATACATATGCAGCAAATTCAACTTAATGATTTACAACTTGTCTTTACTAAATAGGAGTTCATGACTTTAGCTTTAAACATTCTTTTAAATATAAACAGTGAAATACAGGGCTTTAGCTCATCATCTAAACTGTTCCACACACTCACCCCTTGGGCTGACAGACTTACATAAATGATCCTCTAAGTTCATTTGGAGTGTGTTTTATTTGGAACAAGTCCTGGACACAGTCTGAATCATGTTTTTTACTTTGTACATAAAGTGAGAAATTTTGTAATCTACCAGATCATTAAATTTCAGGACTTAGTAAACAGCTCATGAGTGCTATTAATGAGCCGCACAGCACGTTTTTGTAGAGTGATAATTGGCTGTAAGGTTGCTTTGTATATTTTCCCCATATCTCAGTGCAGTATGTCATATATGGTAATACTAGAGAGTAAGATGTATTTGAATTTTTGCAAAATTCCAAGTGACTTATGATTTGACATACACGACATGAGGTTGCCAACACAATTTATGGTCAGTTGTTACTCAATTTGTTACTGGCTGACAAATAGTTTTGTTGAGAAATATAATTAATTTAGTCTTGTTGATGTTTACTTATATCAAGCCATCTTTTCAATTATTTTAATTCTGTTTCTACTGTGACAAGGAGTTGCTTATTAACCTTTCCAGAACAAAAAAAATGTTGGTATCATCTCCGAATACCTCAAGGAAACTATCAGGGCTCACGTAGACCAGGGAAGATTAATGGGGGCAGTCTTCCTTGATCTGCACAAAGCCCTTGACATGGTTAATCACCAGATACTTCTCAACAAGCTAAACGACTACAACCTCTCCATACACACCCAAAATTGGATTAGGTTCGTGACCGGCATCAGTGTCTGGGTGAACATCACTCTATCACCCTTTAAAGCCACCTCTATGGGAGTGCTCCAGGGGTCCATTCTTGGACCTTTGCACTTTAGTAATTTATATAAATGATCTCCCTAATGTGCGTACTGATGTTGATTTAATAATGTATGCTGATGACACAGTGCTTCTCACCTATGGGAAAAACTAATTGGAGGTAACAGAAAAATTGACAAGGGAAATGGAAAAAGTTGCAAATTGGTTTCAGAATTCCTGCCTTACCTTAAATATTGATAAAGTGCTTTTCCATCAATCAGTCTCAACCACAGGCTCATGAAATGTTAATAAATGGACAAAACATCCAGAATGTAGATGAATTCAAATATTTAGGTCTATTACTTAACTCAAAACTTAGTTTTTAAAGCCACATTAAAAAAAATAAAATCAAGTTGAGCACACTGATGTTCAACTTGATGAATTATAAACATATTATAAATTCTTTAACATCTGAGGCCTCATATACATATTTTAATGCCATGATTGTCTTGCACCTTCGATATTGTGTTACAAGCTGGTCTCAGGTGTGTAAAATATCTCTAAAGCCTATGCAAACATTGGATAAACGAGCACTAAAAATCCATTATAAAAAATCTCGCCTGTACCACCACTGCTTAATACTTGTCAAATATAAATAGTTAAAAACTTACTTAAATCTAATCAAATGTTAGCTTTATTTAAAATCATTCATAATTCAGCTGCTCCCCCATTGAGACAGTCTGTGGTGCTCGCTTCAGAGACATGCCGAGCCCCGAGGTCGACAGCCAGAGTAGAGTGCCGTGTTCCAAGATGCAGAACTTGTTTCGGTCAGTCATCATTCTCCTACAGAGCCATAAGCCTCTGGAACACCCTCCCACATGAAATCATATCATGTACAAATGAGGAAATGTTTACACGTCTGACGAAACAATGGCTTTTAACCAAACAAACCTGTACACATTAAACTGCCTGTATGAATGCAGCAACATGAACTGTAAATATGTAAATAGTGGATCGATGTCGCGACTGATATTGAATGGGACTATAGTTTTACTTATTGACTGACTGGATGAATGAGTGCATTAATATACATTGTATTTTATTGGCATGTACTCCATTTATGACATCAACCTGTCCAGAGACTGAAGGTGGAAATTAGCAATCTCACTATAACCTGGCACAAACATATTACCTCTTTGTTGGTCAATGTTTATATGAGCATTGCCCCTGATTAATAAACACAAACTAAACTAATAAAATGAAGTGGAGAGATTGGTTACTTTAGTGGTGTAGTGGTATATATATATAATAAAAATAACTTTGGTCCCAGTATTGATCCCTGTGGTATTCCATAAGTAATCTTTTGAAGCTCAGATTTATGATTATCTATTTGAACAATTTGATATATGTTAGTGAGATAGAATGTTATGGAATCAGTGAAACAGCAAACAACTAGATCAAAGACTAAGTTTTGTATTGTGGTCAGTTGTGTCAAAGGCTTTTTTCAGATCAATAAATAGTCCAATTGAATGTTCTTTGTTTCCTATGGCTATAGTTTTGTTTTTTCAAATATTGCCATTTCAGTTTTTGTATATGTGAATGACCTTAGCAATGTTCATTCTTTCTGGACTGTAGAGATAGATTAAATACATAGACTAATGGTTTCACAATGTCGTAATAATATCTTTCACTAATTTCATGTCTATATCATTATAATCTGTTGATTTTTTTTTTACTTTTAAATGTTTTTACAATTTTGATAACTTCACCTTGTTTTATAAATACTGGATTGATATTATTGAGATTAAGATCCAACCCTACTACCTCTTTTGATTTTTTTTTGATTTTTTTTTTATACCTTCTGTAAGCTCAGGTCACACTTTTGCAAAATAGTTGTTAAATTCATTGACTATAAGATCTGGTTTGAGAATAGTAAATGGTCACATTTTATATAGCACTTTTCCACCTTCTAGACACTCAAAGATCATCAAGGAACCACTCCCACACACATTCATACACCAGTGTACGCAGACACTGGGGGTGAGGTGGGTTAAGTGTTTTGCCCAAAGGACACGAAGCATTCATCTGGGGGAGAAATGGCACCGCCAACCTTCGGATCAGTGGACAAACACTCTACCAACTGAGCTACTGCTGCCCAGTAATATTTTCTTCTTTTTATTCCTTATTCTTCTAAAGTACTTTGGGTATTCCATCTTTTCAGTTTTGCTTGTAATTATATCAATTAATACATTTCAAGTATAATTTGTATTACTTTGATTTTGTTCTAATAAGTTGTTATAGCATTTCTCTTTACTTACTCACATTATTGTTATGAGCCTGTTTTTGTACTTCTTAGTTTGAGCTTCTTTGGTTCTGCGTTTGACAAACTTTTTATTACATGCACTGTAATCCTTTTGTTATCCGGGGTTTCGAATAATAACAGTGTCAAGGATTGAAGTGAAATAGACAGGAATATGTCATTCATTTGGATAATTTCTCATAAAAATGATTAAATGCATTTATGGCTGCGGGTGTTATATGTGTAAAACTGTCTGACGGTTTGATTTATGACTATTAATGTTCACAAAAAGTTCTGCAAGATTATGAAAACAGGGAAATGATCACTTACGTCTTTTATCAGGAGCCCACTTGTTATCGTGCTGTCTGCTACGGTCGTGAAAATATTAGCACTTTCAGTAGTTATTCTGAATGTTTTTTGTAGGAAATAGACCTAGCCTCTACATGGAGTCCACAAAGTCCTTATCACTCTTCAGTTTGTCTGCATTCATTAAATCTATGTTGAAATCCTCGCTCTGTTTTTATAGCAAATAAATCTACAATTTTGTTATCGAATGTTTCAATACGTGAACGTGGGAGTCGATATACACAACTTATTAATATCCTTTTTGATCTTTTCCCAGTCATTTGTACTGTTATGCATTCCAAGACATTCTCTTTTCTTTCTGCGTTTCTTTTACTACATGACATTCAAAATTATTTCTTACAGAAGAGGAGGCGGAGTTGCTATATATGTTTTTTCTGTTCAATGCAAATAATTCATACCCCCTCTCCTCACTAAGCCATGTCTCCGATACAGCAGTTATATCGAATTTTCAATCTGATTCAAGCTGTCCGTAATTTCATAAAAGTTTGCTTGTAGACTTCGATTATTAAAATGAGTGAGGGATAATGCATTGTTCATTGTGACTTTAGCTCTTAAATGTTCCGGAGTGTAGTACTCACAGATGTTATTTGAACTTTCCTTCTGGGTCTATGTCCTTTTCCATGTCATACAGTTTGTAGTCCGTGGAGTTATGCCCTTCAGTAATATAATCCAAACTTGATTGGTTTTCCATAATATCCCTTCTTATGTTTCCATCCGTTACCAAATTATGCATTTCAAAAACATGTAGCACCAATAGGACCGCGTAATGTAGTTAACATACGCCTTCTGCAGTAATAAAAAAAGAGCTCGCAAGTCTGACAAATATCTCTTTTGACTAAACGGTGCGGTCGGATGCACAAAGGGTTTTAAATTTAGAGTAGGCATAAGTCTTTTTTGATAAATATTTGAGTAAATAACTTAATTTACAGAAAACCTCCATCTGTTCCTCTCCAGATGTTCCAGAAGTTCGGTTTGCTGCGTAGCTAACTCATCCAACATTGCTGTTTCTTCAATTTCTTTATTTCTTCCATCTCTTCTTGCTTAATTTTGCATGCCATTCGTTCAATTCAACGCATTTTCTCGCTGTCAGCCTTCATGTACGATTGCATATGTGTTAGGCATACGGCGAGGATGGGCTTCTGTATGTCACAGCTTTGTAATGTATTCCCACGGGCCACTTTAGGTGCACCCAGGGGATAAGACGTTGAAAAGTTGATGCTTTAGCACTTGTATAGAAGGTTTAAATGGTTGTCATCTGGACTAGAGATCGACCGATATGGGTTTTTTTTCATGGCAGATGCCGATACCGATTGTTTAGAATACAGAGCAACTAATGGCCGAGAAGCTCTGCCGATATTTTTGTGCCGATATGTAGGGTTGATTTTGATTATTTTTGATTAAATTAAAGCTCTTTTTTTTACCACAAACCTATAAGAAAGCTGTGTAATCATGTTTTGTGCAGCTATCTCTTCGTATTAAAGTGTTAATATAAATCTTGTGCATATTGTCTAGGCAGTAGATTCCACCCAGACGCCATTTTCAATTTGACGGTACTGGCTTGAGGCACTAGAATTTATCCTACTCTGAATTAACTAAGCCTAAACTAGCCAGCATCATTATGGGTTGTTATGTCCCTATTGTATATTGGCTGTGTCACCGGCATGTTAAGTACCTGATTAGCATTTGATTGCCTTGTTGTGGTTTTATTCCACGGGTTGAGAATGCTTCTGTAAACAGCTGGTTGTTGAAATTCCAATCCACCATTTCTGTTCAAGGAGAGATTTTCTTTCTTCACAAAAATAGCTTCCTTGATCTTGTTTGCAACCCATTTTTACTCTCTGCTTAAAATCTGCACCTCACTCTGTTCAAATGTGTGATTTGTGGTTTTAAGATGAAGGTGGATGTCCAAATTCGATTGTCTTCTTGTCTTGGCGTAGTCTCTTGCTTAGTTTCCCTGATGTACTGTTGAGTGCAGCCGTCTGTGTTAAAGTGAATGAAATACACTACATTACTCTGTTTTTGTGTCGGTGTCTTGTTCTTGGGATAAACCGGTTTCTGTCTTAGTGTGTTAACTGGTTTAAAATATAGACAAATGTTGCATTAAACGTGCTCTATGTAACTTTTTGACTTGTCTCTATGGAGATGGTGATTACTTTGCCTGGAATATTCCACAGTATGGCATTAAACTGAAATCTATCTTGCATTTATTGAATTATAGATGTTTGTATGGTTGAAAAAAATGAGAAACATGTATTCTTATTGTGGGAGGGTCGCCTATCCACAGATCTGACTTCACTTGATGTAGTAGTGCTATCAGTTTGGCTCCATGGAGATCTACAGGGTTAATGTCATACTGTGGAATATTCCAGACAAAGCAATAACGCCTCCACGGAGACAAGGTGGCGGGCCCTCCCCCAGAAAAGTTACGTAATGCAACTTTGACTTTCACAGAGAACACTTGTATTGGGTTGGATTTTGTATGTAAGACCCTCAGTGAGAAACATGGGGGATAAAGAGTTCAAATAGCTCTTAACCATATTATATTTCATCATTTAATCCAGAAATGCTTCTCTGTGTTTTATAAGTCCTTCCCAAAGTCAGTGCTCAATATTCTTTCCCATGGAGCTAACAAAGATCTATTTTTGCAGCTACGTTCAAAATGCTTCTCTGTCCAGGGCAACATCAGCTGGAGTCCTTGTATAATTTTTACCAACCTAAGGCTTTAGATGAATTCACTTGCTTTTCATGCATATTACTTGTTATACTGTTAAAAACGAGAAAACTTCAAAGTAACTGCATATTTTTACCTCTTTTCTCCATGCAGGTGCTTAGTTTGAACTTAACGTGCATACGACAGGTTAGACTACTTACTCATTTCACTGAGATTTTTTTTTTCTGTTTTTAATTTTTGGTTCAAGTTCATAATTTTGCTTACTGGACATAGGCAGCAGATATGACATATGCAGAGGTAATAACTATAATGTTAACAAGGACCAAAACAAGTCTAATTTACACAATAGGATTTGACAAAAAAAAAAAAAAAACAAAAAAAAAAAAACAACTTTAAACTGCTGTAGGTAGAGGTATTCTGATTTAGCACTCAGCACTTATGTATTTTTTTTCTACTTATTCCACAAACTGCCACTATAAATATTTACCACAGGTACTATCCCAGCAAACCAAGTACCGGTAATAATTAGAAAAACTCAAAAACCTGTCGTATGCACTTTAACCAGGGCTAAAAAAATAAGTCTAATATTTGCTTTCACACAATTCCCTAATACAGTGCAACATGTGTAACTCAGGGTTCCGCTTGATTGAAAATAAGGCTATGGTGAACCAATTTCCAAGTCACTCCTGTTTGTAAAGTAGTCATTTGCTTCCATTTGAAAGTAATTGTGTTGCTTTCAAGTGCTGTTTTCTTTTACGGAAATGGCTGGGGAAACTCAAATCAATTATTGCTGCTTTCACTTGTAATCCATCAGCTGGGAGACGGGAGTGCAAATGTAATTTTAGTGCATGAAGAGAAGGTGGGAACAGGCAAATGAGGGCAGGAGCAGAGTGGACATGAATAGGAGATGGCTCTGTGGTCTGTGTCATAAAAATGTATTCAAGATTAAATATGAATTTTAAATGTTAGAATCAATGCAACTTGGGCTAATGTGTAGAGAAATGTGAGCCTACGCAGAATAAAAGGATTATCTGTGATAAATCAAATATGATTTTGAGTAGGTTAGACTAGTTTAGGTTTGTTAACTTTACTATTTATTCAGTCTACTGAGATAATTGTGGCCAAACCTATTTGTCAAAGCCTGATCTTGTCAGATCAGCTAAGCTAAGCAGGGCTGGGCCTGGTTAGTAGTTGGATGGGAAACTGCAGGGAATACGAGGTGCCACAGTAGGGCGCCGATGGCAAAAACTGTTCTTGTGTCCTTAGACAGTTGACAAGGCACCTTGCCTAGTATGGTGTGTACGGGTAATACGGTGTGTGAGTGTTGGTGGTGGTCGGAGTGGCTTATGGTGCAGATAGGCAGCCTTGCTTCAGTCAGTCTGCCTCAGGGCAGCTGTAGCTACAATAGTAGCTTATCACCACAGAATACAGTGTGAATGAATAATACACCAAATTGTAAAGTGACTTTTAAGCGTCTGGAAAAGCGCCGTATAATACTAATACATTATTATAATTTGACTTTAAGAGAGTTTAAGAGAGTCTAATTTTCTGTTCTCCACTGGCACATTTTTTAGCTTAAAATAAGGAAAACTATTATGATATTAATATTAATGTAAGACTTTTGTGTAAATTTTATGCAATATTTTTATTTTATTTAATTTTTTTTTCAGGGGAAGTTGCAACATCTTATTTGACATTTTGGTACTTTTCCTCTTCAGAATTTAATAGAAAGTGAAATGAAGAACCTTTATAGAAAATGAATGAATACATTCTCTGCGCATGAAACGTTATAAAATATCCATTTTTACACTGTGAGACTTCCAGGTTGCTATCGGCTACGTACCAAAGTGCCTTTTCAACTATTCAGAAATATATGACCTCAGCGAACAATATTATTTAAAGGTGCAGTTTGTAACTTTTCTGGTGGAGGGTCAGCCTGCTTGTGTCCATGGTGATGTTGTTGCTTTGTCTGAAATGTTCCGTAGTATGGCTTTAAACTTATCTTCATGGAGACAAGCAGGTGACAACACCAGACCAAGTTACAGGTCAGATCAAGGCAAAGGGGAGTCCACTCATAATAATGTGAAATACTGTGAAAAGGTAGTGTAGAATTGAATAATTGCAAGATAAGTTTAATGCCATATTGTGGAACATTCTAGGACAACTCCATGGAGACAACAGTGAATCTTTAACATCTACTTACATTATACCTAGTATAATGTAAGCACATGTTCTGAATATACCTAGTATATTCAGAAGAATATACTAGGCTTAATTTAGCACACCTCCTTGACGCAAACTAATTGTGTAGATGAGAGAATTTCCCCGTTCTCCGGTGGAGAGTGGGAGCCTTGTGTGTCAGTGTTTAGCGCGGGATGTGTTTGCTAAGCAGCAAGTGAGTAAGGCAGCTCTACCGGCCCCTTCCATCTGCCTGTGCTGCATATACCAGTTTCTGTTCACATCCAAGCGAAGTAAAGTTGACGGGGGTGAGAGGACACCCTTGACCCGTACACCTCCGCACCAATGCTTTACACATGCACACTGCGATCACTCCAGGCACTTTCAAACATTTTTTTCCTCTTCTCTGATAATATTCTGACCTATTTTGAATTGATTTTATTTTTTTTTGTTTACTTAATCAATTTTTTTTTTTTTATTGCAGACATATGATGCACACGTGGAACGACGGTAGGGACCTGTCCTTCACCCCAGATGGATACCAGGCTAACCCTAAACTGGTGGTCATCGTACTCAACCGGGAGAGGAAGTGGGAGAAGGTAATGCCATACAGAGACACGGTTTGGTGGAATATGCAACCGCTGAGTCAGTTGCCATGGTAACATACGCTGCATAGTTTCCACTTTGAGCAATGCAAAAATATTATGATCACAATATGGACAGTGGAACATGAAGTATCTGCAGGCTGGATTAACTATAATGACAAGAATAGAGCAATGTGCAAAAGTTGTTTTTAAAAGAAGTTTATTCCCCCCACAGCCAGAAGGAGAGAGAGAGGGATAGGGATAGAGAGGAGGAAAGCTGAGAGGAAGGAGAAAGGGAAGAGAAAAAGGAGAAGATGCTATAAAAACACATCATCATCACATTATCTTGAGAACTCAGACAAAACAGTTTGTTAGGGTAGTGTAAAACATTCATACATTCATAATTTTGTAAGTTAGTTCATACAGATGCTGCTGAAAGCTCAAGTGTGCGATATCTTTGTATTCCTTAAAGGAAGTATATTACACAAAATTGACTCTTGTGAGCTTGAAGCCATAATGTTGTTACCTCATCACAAACTTGCCTGGAGTTGTGTTTTGTTTGATTCAGTCATGTGTGAGTAACGCTGCATTGTTAGTCTGTCTACGTCTCCAAAGCTCAAAATGTTCTGTTCCACCTTGTGATGTCATGAAGTGGTAGTTTTAAAGTCACCAGCTACCTTTCCCTTTTATTCAGTAGAGATTGGCAAATCCAGGGCTGAAATTATCCAAACGATTGTAGTGAAGGCGTATGGAGTTTAAAAACACAGTGGAGCACATCACAAGGTGGAACAGAGCATTTTCTGTTTGGGAGACGAACTCAGCCTAAATATGCAGGGTTTGTGTGTTGCATATGTGGGAATGAAACAAAACACAACTAGGTATGCTTTTGATGAGGAAACATTATAGCATAGAGCAGAAAATAGCGCAATATGATATGATGATTATAGATAACCTTTTTGTTTTTCTCTATTTGCATACTAAA
The DNA here is from genome assembly GCA_000787095.1 of Periophthalmodon schlosseri. NCBI lineage: Eukaryota > Metazoa > Chordata > Actinopteri > Gobiiformes > Gobiidae > Periophthalmodon > Periophthalmodon schlosseri. Next base: position 12,735 of record KN480764.1, read on the forward strand.
CTTTTTTTTTTGACTCGTGTCAGCCCAGCTAGCAGTATACGTCTATCATTAATAGACAGCTTTAAAGGGAGAGTGTCATTGAGTAATAATAAAAAAAAAAGTGTATACGTGTATGATGCCATTTCAAATTTATTGTATTTGCATAGGCTCCTTTGATGTTAGAGACGTTTCTTTTATTTAATATGAAGGATAAACGGAACACGTTGAGCTCAGTGTTGCTCTTACTTTTTAAATACTGTGAATAATTTGAGATCATTTAATGATTTGATTTCATACATTTTACTTTTATTAAATTGAAGGCACACACACAGACTGCCAATACATATTAATTTAACCCATTTACTTATTATATTTAATTATTGCAGTGTATTACTAATTGTGTCACATTCAGTATTAGCACGTTCACACATTTGCAAATCTGACTCTGCACATAAGAGTTTGTACAAGTAGGGCGTCGCAATTAATCATATTTTAATTGTGACCTTTCGCTTATCAGTTACAAATACTGTGTACTTGAATAAAACACTACATTTGCTATATTATACTGGAAGTGGTGGGGTGCTCATTCATTCCTACTAAACCTGAAGTACTCACTCACAGAATCATAAAACATTATTTATAATAGATACTAAATATAGATAAAATAGTATTATAATCTATATAATTCAAGCACTTTTTGCCTCCATGGATATCAGATAATTTTACCATAGTTAATTTGTGCTGAAGATTTTGTGCCCATTTTTGTTCCATGTAGACGGGACCAGTAATTACAGAGATATGTATTAATTAACAAATACACAATCTGACAGTTAAACAGCAAATTCTACTATCAGCTCAACTTTAAAATATAGACATTTGATGGTAATTAATTAAAGAGGAGGTATTAAATAATATATATATATACATTTTTTTTAGTTTGTTCCTTCATCAAAAACATTCTTGAAGAGATTTTAGATGTCATCCATGTATGTTTCAGTAATTTAGCGATGTCACCCGGGCCCTATTCGAACCCTCCTTGTGGTTAGCTGTAAGATTCTGTGCAAAGCTCAGCCCACAGGCCTACGTCACCCATGCTCCCACTCTACAAGACTTTACACACCTTGAACAATTTGACAAACCTGATGCGATGTGCAGTAGTTTCATTAGTGAGATGCACGTTGATAGTATTGTGATAGTGCTCTGAAAGAGGAGTGACTTCACTCGGAGAGCAGAAGGAGGGGAGACTCAGCGCCTTACTCTTCATTTGAGTAGTGCTACCTGCTAGCTTTGTACGCCGCTTTGCTCCTAGGTTTATTGACTCTGTTCTCCCCTCCTGATCCTCCAGATGGGCCGCTGGGAGAACGGGACCCTGGCTCTCATGTTCCCCGTGTGGCCTCGGTATAACTCGTACGGAGACGAGGACGCCGACGAGAACCACCTGTCCATCGTCACTCTGGAGGAGAAGCCATTCGTGATCGTGGACAATGTGGACATCCTGACGGGAACCTGCATGAGGAACTCTGTCCCCTGTCGGAAACACATCAAAGAGTAAGACTGCACTCACATCTGAACACCTATAGGGTCTGAACACCTGCAAGCTCCAGGTGTTCAGACCCTATGAATATGGT
>KN480764.1:20134-30558 GCA_000787095.1 Periophthalmodon schlosseri
AGGGAAACGGTATAATGGTGTGATAGCCACACTTAAAGGGGTATTTTCTACCATAAACGTCTTTCTACCGTGTTGTAACGTTGTTCCCTCATCAAAAACATGCCCGAAGAGGTTTTAGATGTCATCCATGCATGTTTCAGTAATTTAGCGATCTCTCCCGGGTCCTATTCGAACCCTTCTCTGCAGTGCTCCGCCTATGAACCCATGGTCCCACACGACAATTCCCCATAACAATTGAAAACAATTAAATGTGGTGATCTAAATATGTTATGTGTTAACAGTTAATAAGGACAACCTAAACTTTAAAGGAACTATACGTAAGATTTGTATATGAAATTCCATAAACATGACCTGTGTCCCCATATGAGATACACATTTATCCAATCAGAAAGCAGAATGAGCCTCACATGAGTCTCTCCTTTGTGTTGCCGGTTTCAATGCTGAAATCCAGTTGGTTCAAACCTAAAATGCCCTTTTCTCATTCTCAGTCCTCATTCTCAAAACCTCACAAATGAAACAAAACATCTCAGAATCACTGATTAACAAATCCATTAAGAAGAACCTTTGAAATCCATGATACCTGCATAATCTGACCAACACTTGTCCAGTCCGCTTGCCCACAAACACACTCTCTCTCAAACTCTCCAGCTTGTTTGGCACTTTAACTCCTTTGTTGTGTCAGACACCATCTATCTGTTCAATTCCTCTGTCCCGCGTGAACTTTTTGGCCCAAATATCAAGTGAAAAGGTCGCCCAGTCAGTGCTCTGATCCTATACGCTCCCCATCAAACACCGCACGCGTCCGAAACTACAGGAGCTAACTTTGTGCTGGCCCGTTTGAAAGTGGGTTTCATGGATTAGGAGAATTATTTGATGCTTTAGCTCGAGGGAAAACTGTCAGACGATGTGAGTTTGCGTGAGTTTGCGTGGGTCATTATGTGGACATGACAGCATTTGGTCATGTGAATGGTCTTTTAATAGCAGACACTGTCCGTGCAAGTTAAAGGAGACACTCCACATTCCGATGTCATGCAGTAATACAGGAAGTGCTCCACTGTGTTTTTAAACTCCAGACACCTTCACTAGAATCATTTGCGTAATTTCAGCCCTGGAATTGCCAATCTCTACTGAACAAAAGGTAAAACGTAACTGGTAACTTGAAAACTACCGCTTCGTGACATCACAAGGTGGAACAGAGCATTTTGAGCTTTGGAGATGTAGACACACTAATAAAGGGTTACTCAAAGATGTGTGAATGAAACAAAACAGAACTCCAGGTACGTTTTTGGTGACGAAACAGCATTATAACAAACATCAGAAAACGGCGTAATATAAGCCTTTTAAATTGCACAGCCCTAATTTCAACCTGGAATTGTCGTCGTTAATCCAAAATCAATGTTCCCCATTTGTATGTGTGATACTTGATCCTCTCTCTGCCTCTTTATCCCTAACTGCCGGTGTGCTTTTTGTCTCCGCAGTAACAGTACGTCCGGGGGGGCGTACATAAAGCAGTGCTGCAAGGGCTTCTGCATAGACATCCTGAAGAAGATCGCCCGAAACGTCAAATTCACCTACGACCTCTACCTGGTGACCAACGGAAAGCACGGCAAGAAGATCAACAACGTGTGGAACGGCATGGTCGGAGAGGTACGCGCTAGAGGTGTCGAAAGTATCGAAAATCAGATGCTAATCGATACTAAAACTAGTGTCAAAGCTAGGTTTGGATAAGTATTGGTACTAAAAAAGTTACATTCACAGGACAGAAATGAACCTTGAAATGAATCTTGAGCTGTATCCGACAAGTATAAGACACACAGACTAGTACACGCCCATGGACCACTATGGAACCTACTGGACGACTGAGGGATTACACAGATATAAGGCCACATGGGAATAGAAAAGAAAGTAATAATATTTAATGTTGCAAATCACATTCTATTGTCTAAATAAAGACTGTTTTTTATTATCATCGTGGTATCGGAATCGGTATTGAGTATAGAGTCTATATCTACCTTCCTTAGTATTGAAATGAAGTTTGAAATGTTAGTATCGTGACAGCACTAGTATCTACACGTGATTTTTTTTCAGAATGTTGAAACAGTCATGATTTCCTGTCACATGATTTTTTTTCAGAATGTTGAAACAGTCATGATTTCCTGTGGATTTTATGAGATTTCATTATATTTTATGATTAACTATGACAGCTCATACAATATCACAACTCAGTTTATTTAAATACAGTACCGGTCAAAAGTCTGGACACACCTTCTCATTCAATGTTTTGTTGTTTAGATACAGATTTATAGCAAGATATATGGAATGACGTAGCCAAGGGAAAAAAGTGAAATAACTATTTTACATTTTATATTAAAATTCCTCACAGTAACCTTTGTAAACTCACTCTACACTGTGTCCCCGCTGAAGACAGGGGCCGGGACTGTAGTTTCTGTGATAAAAGTGAAGCTAAGGAGCTAAGTGTGTTAGCATCAGGCACTGACTGCATATATACAGTCAATGGTTGCTGGACTACTATTCACTATAATCTGCAGCCTTTTACTTCTATGGGGAATTAACTGCTAACACATAACATATTTAGATCACCATGTCACCTTTCATTGTTGTGAAAATGCTATGTTCACCAAAAACAACATATTAACATGTTTTATAAGTTTCACTTTCGTTTTTGACGCTTTGAGTCTCCCCTCCCTTTGCTCCCCACGCTAAGTCACTCCTCCTTCAGAGCGCTATCACGACACAACACAATCAGCTGCATCCCACTAATGAAACTACTGCACATCACAACAGGTTTGTCAAGTTGCTGTGTACAGTTTTGTATCATGTTTTTGTAAATTTATTGCTAATTGTCGCGTGGGAGCATGAATGACGTTGGCTTGTGGGCTGAGCACTGCACAGAATCTTACAGCTAACCGTAAGGAGGGTTCGAATAAGGCCCAGGAGAGATCGCTAAAATACTCAAACATGCATGGATGAAAAAGATTTTACATAACACCCCCTCTTTAAATAAATGGATGACCGTGTAAGAAAAGCATATTGCATTCATCAAAAACCAAAACATTATACGCTTTGATGGCCAACTGTAGCTATATCTCACTGGCGTTGTTTATGCTAACACGCTAACTTAGCATGACGTTATTGGCAAAAAACCAACCTCACCTTTATCGTTGCAACACTTTTTTTTTTTTCTTTTCTGGTCCTTCAGCCCCACTCCTACACTTTCTTTTAGGAGCCATTTCACGATTTGATGACACTGATACGATGTTAAAGTACTACCAAAGGTCACTCATTTATAAAAGAGGAGCTATTTTGTTTACACTTGACTCCTGACACAACCCCGACTCATGTAAATGTTATTCATAAAATTATTATTTCACTAATAGCACTCGTTTGTCACCAGCGGAGTGCCTACACATTCAAATGGCACTATGAATTACCTAATGCATTATTATCATTACTATTGCTTTCCATTTGTTGATCTGCGGCGCGATAAAAATGTCAACAGTTGAACTCCTGCATGGATGTAATATATTTAAAAGCCATTCAAAAGGCTGGATACTTTATGTATTTCTATTTAAAGGAGCTGTGCCTGATTTTTACTGTTGTGGGGAAAACATGAAAAACAGAACTAGAGCATCGAGTTTTCACAACTCTCAGAGACCACAGCGGAGTTTTGGTGGGACAGTCATGCTAACAACAACTAGCATGCTAACAACAACTAGCATGCTAACAACAATTAGCATCCTAACGCGCACTTCCTCTTTAGAATTAGATGCAAACAGCACACAGTGGACTTACTTTGACCTCAAGAGCTGCTTATACATTATATATGTACTGGGGCAAAACACATTTTGAAATGGGTAAAAAAAAAAAAAAACAGGTACAGAACCTTTAGGAATCCAATCTCCAATAATCGTTGAGAGGAAGGATGAAAGCTGTTGGCTAATACACCCTTTGGAATTATGTTTAATCTCGAAATAAAACTTATATGTTCAATAAAAATGCCAGAATTACTACTTTTATGCAAACTTATTTTATGTGAAAAAAGAAAACTCACAGTCCAATCTGCTTCCCTGCTGTTTCTTCAATTTGTTCAGAATAAATTGGTGTAAAACATTAATGGCAGGGGTATATTTTGTAACAGGTTAAAAAAAAAAAAAAGGAATCATAACTGAACCTGGGTTGCCAGATAGAGAACACATCTCATTCTCAGTACATGGACAGGTCATGCCTCATGTGAAAACTCAGAACCTCCAGAATTCACTCACTGAGCTGCAAAGGCTGCACTAGCACTGATTCATGATTGGCTGCAGGTCCTGGGGTTTAGATAGTGACCATTCAGATCAGAGAGAGAGTCCTTTTAGGTTTAAACCAACTGGATTTTAACATGAATAATTGTCTTGAGAACCAAAACACCACATTGTAACAAAAATAAATGGGACATGCCCAGTGTTTTTGTAATAAAGAATAATTCAGCATTACCATTGTCATCAGTAAAAGCTATATTTGATTTGAACTTGTCTATACAGATAGGTCATGTTTATGGAATTTAAAGATGACATACTGTGCTTGAGCCTGCTTTATACTTATAAACTACATAGTTATAATCTATAATAATCTACTTATAAACTAATAAAATATTTCAGTGAAAAGGCAGGCGATACTATAATGAAACTATATAATGAAATAATGAATTAGATTTACCACTGTAATAGAATCCCTGTAAAAATAATGTCTGATATCAGTATCAGTACTCGGTATCGGCAAGTAATCAAAATGAAGTACTCATACTTGTTTTGGGAAAAGTGGTATCGGTGCTTCCCTATCAGGGATGTTTTTGAGCAAGTATAGAAGAAAAGATCCTGAGCACCAGGGGCGATTCTAGGCTTCCAAGTTTAGGGGCACTTAGCACTTAGGGGGTAACACCAGGGCAAGGGTGTTATAGAGTATAACTATACAGCAGACTCAAGTACAATATCTGTTTTTTAAAACTGACTGGAATTTTGAATGTTGGTTTAGAAGTTTTGCTTTGTTTTGACATATTTACTAAAGTGGTATTTAATTACTGCAAAAAATTTATTACTTCAAGGCAAAAGACTTAATATTTGATTTATTTATTTTTTTTTCCAATATACAAGATTTTGTTCTTGTACCTAACAAGATTTTGATGGTGAAGGATTTGTTGATACTTAATTCCAAGCCTGAGTCATTAAACTAAGACAAGTCGAGTGTATCAATGGATCCTTTTAGTGTAAGATCTGGTGCTTCTCTAGGAACAGTGAATATCATTAAAACACCAAGATCAGCACACACATCGGCACACACTGATTACAAAAGTACAAGTCCTTTATTACAAGTGGGACGCCTACAGTTTCAGCCTATGGACGTCTTCATCAGGGTTTAAAAGTTTGTCGCAGACAAGAGGTGTTCTTATTAGGGTACCTCGGACATTGTATTTATTTATTTATTTTTTGGATTGTTTTAAGTTTTAACTCAAAAAAATGAGGCAAGATCAGATTTTTTAAGGATAGTTTTCAGTAAGATATCCAAAAACCTCTCTTTAATTTAATATTTAATAATTTAATATCTAATATGACAACAAAAGCAAATCAATACATTTAAACTTGGCTCTTTCCATGTTTCTGTTTTAAAGTTCCAAAAATGGTCAATTTGGGACGTTTTTACACATAAAATGCATTACTTTTAAATGAAAACATTACATGATGAAACATTTGTAATACATTTTTTTCTTACATTTTTGTGAGTAAACTACAGAAGAAGTTTCAAATTGATATTTCAAATTTTTGTAAAAGGATTTTCTCCTATTCACCTGCAGCGTCTCACCTTAATTGATTTAAAGAAAGGGTATTTGTAAAACCAATTCTTTTGAGCTTTTTACCATGTTATAATGTTGTTCCCTCATCAAAAACATGCCTGGCGAGGTTTAGATGTCATCCATGCATGTTTCAGTATTTTTAGTGATCTCTCCTAGGCCATATTCGAACCCTCCTTACGTTTAGCTGTAAGATTCTGTGCAATGCTCAGCCCACAAGCCTATGTCATCCATTCTCCCACACGACAAGTCTCCATAAACACCAACTTGACAAACCTGATGCGACGTGCAGTAGTTTAATTGGCAGAACACGCTCTGAGGGGTGAGACTATATAGCATATAAAATATAGCATTTTCAAAACAATAAAAGGTAACATGGTTATGTGTTGGCAGTTAACACCCTGTAGAAGTAAAATACCCCGTCTTTAAATCCAAGATATAGATAGGAGCAGAAACACAGGCTGTGGAAATAAAACAACAGTGTTTGAGTTTAGTGAGGTCGGACGTGCCCTGAAAGCATCTCTGACATTTGGCCTGGATCATCCGTCTCAGCAGTTTTACAGGGAACTATCCAAACAAATCAGACAGTGAACTGAAGGGCCCATTCCAGGTTTGGGGCCCGATGTGAAGAGCTTCACTTGATACTGGAGGATACCAGATACACATTCACCGTCAAAATGAACAGACAGGTCAAGCAATAAAACAGATAAACAACTCATGGTTCCTCTAACAGTAACAAAGCTTCATAGAGATCTCCGTGGAGACAAGCAGCTGGTGGGTCCTTCATTATAAAAGTTACATAGTGCACCTTTAATTAGTATATATACAGATATATTGAATACTCCCAAACAACTAAACCCCCTGTAAGTCAATGTTTACTTTGCCCACCGACCCAAAGGTCATCGGCTGAAACCCTGCTCGGACAGTGCATATTGCTGTTGTGTGCTTGGGCAGGACACTTCATCCTCCTGACCTAAGTGTGGTGTGTAAGTGAGCGATTTGTGGTCAAAACTCATTCACGCATTCGTGTCATCAAGAATGGATGACTGCTGCGCATTACTGGCTGGATGCCCCAATAACTCTTGAGCGGTCTCCAATTAATCCAAAATTCTGCAGCGAGATTACTGACAGGGACAAATAGAACAGGGCACATAACTCCAGTACTTGCTTCCCTTCATTCGCCAGCAGTTCAAGATGGAATACACTTCAAACTTTGGCTTTTAACTTACAAATCTTTACACAGTTTCACTCCTCCCTACGTTGCAAATCTTCTTATGCCCCATCCCAATAGAGCACTCCGTTCACAAAATGCATACTTGCTTGTGGTCCCCAGGGTTCACAAGCGTGTGATTGGATAAAGGGCTTTCAGTCACCAGGACCCTATGTTGTGGGATCAACTTCTCGCCCATGTCAGAGAAGCAGAAACAATCTCGGTTTTTAAAACAAAGTTCAAAACCTTTTTATACAAATCAGTATATGGTTAATATGTGAATCACCTTTATTTTATTTTCTTATGTTTTACACTTCCTGTTAAGCTCTTTCAGACGTACTGTGTGTGAAAAGTGCTGCATAAATAAATGTGTTATTATTATTATTATTAAAAGGGTCGATCAGTCGACCCAAGTGCAGCTGTGGACAGCTCACCATCACAGAGTGAGGAGAGACTGAGTAATGACTACAGCGGAGAGCTTTGAAAGGCTTTGACAAGCCTGAGAGCATGTCACAAGTGTAAGGCAGTATTATTATTATTATTATTATTGAATAATGACTTACTTTGAGTTCTTTGAGAGGCCTCACAAGCTTCTAAAGCACAATCATTATTAGTTGGCCATAGCCGTATTATTACAGCATCTGGTAAATGAATTTTAAAAATGAAAATTTGATCGACTGAAGGTCATTACTTAAAACTGATTTAGAGACCTTGTTTGTTTTTTTTATTTCTATGCTGTGTACACCACACACACAACAGCACCAGACCAGGACCAAACCAGGACCAAACCAGGACTAGATCAGGACCAAACCAGGCCCAGACCAAGACCAGGCCAGGACCAAACCAGGACCAAACCAGGACCAGACCAGGACCAAACCAGGACAGAACAAGACTATTTTTGACTAGACTCATGGAGGCACAATGTTTGGATACAGTTGTTAAATATCCCATGCTTCCTTCCTTGTGTTGCTGTGTACAGGTGGTGTATAAGAAGGCTGAGATGGCTGTAGGCTCGCTCACCATAAACGAGGAGAGGTCAGAGGTCATCGACTTCTCCGTGCCCTTCGTGGAGACGGGCATCAGCGTCATGGTATCCCGTAGCAACGGCACTGTCTCCCCCTCCGCCTTCCTCGGTAACTATACTTATACTTATTTTTTACTTTGGTGAACTTTCAGCCATGTGGCAAAGTTGTTCCATGACCAAAAATGAACCTGGAGTTGTGCTGTTTTATTCATGTATGGGGCCGTTTCCCTCCCAAAATGCTAATACCTTGTGATGTCATTAGGTGGTAATTGATAGTGTGCTTCTGTGTGTTTTTTTAAGTACATACACCTTTAAAGGTCCTCTATTATGCACTCGTGAGCTTTAAGCCATGTTATAATGCTGTTACTTCATCAAAAACATACATGGAGTTGTTTTGTTTTGTTTCATTCACACATCTGTCTACATCTCCAAAGCTCAAAATGCTTTGTTCCACCTTGTGATGTCATGTAGTAGTAGTTTTCAAATTAGCAGCTACCTTTTACCTTTTGTTTAGTTGAGATAGGCAATTCCAGGGCTGAACTCATCCAAATGATTCTAGTGAAGGTGTATGGAGTTTAGAAACAGTTCAAGAGTGGAGCACTTCCTCTATTACCACATGACATCGCAAGGTGGAACAGAGTGTTTTGGTTTGAGAGAAGTCAATTAACTAAATGTGCAGGATTTGTGTGTTAAACAAGTGTGAATGAAACAAAACACAACTTCAGGTCTGTTTTTGATGAGGAAACAACATTATAACATAGATCAGAAAATAGTAATAGGGACCCTTTAAGCTGTGAACAAGAATCTGGACTAAAACAGCATGGACTAATGTCTGTCAGTGTGCTGCTGAGCTCAGAAAGAGCGACTAATACCCAATATAAACTACAAGCTGATAAGACAAAAGGCTACTAAACAATACTAGAAAATCAGATCAACAACACTGCAGGTTGCACATTTATTACTGATACTGATACCGACTTTACGCTCTTAAACAGCTGAACTGATTAGCTTTCTTTCTTTGAAGCAACACCGTGGAACTTTTTAGGCAAAAGATAGACTAAAATAAACCTTTTTTTTTCATTTTGGATGTTTTTATTGCACTGAAAAATGAACAAAAACATGCATTCACACTGTCATAGGGCTTGCATCTCCGCAAACCTGACTTATTTGGCTGGAAATGTTGCTCCTTTGGCTATAATCTTCCACAGTATGGCGTAAAACTCAACGCTCTCCATGGAGAATGTTCCAAAGTATGGTTTTAACTTTCTATTTCCATGGAATCATGCAGGTGACTCCAGAAAGTTACGCAGAGTTACGATAAATAAGCTGTTTCTGAGGAATTTAGTTGATGTCGGCCGGAAGAAAGTGCCCTTTATCTCCCCCTGCTGTTAGCCAACATGCTAGCTTCTAAGCGTCGCAGAAAATGCCGACACAAACTTGGGGCAAAAAAGTGACAGTGAATTTGAATATTCATACCCACACATGTTTGGTTGGATTGATTTAGGATTTGGTGACGCTGTGAAACAAAAGTCCAAAAAATATGCGCATTTCCAGAAAGACACTGTTTTGACTGGCTTAGTTCCACAACAAAGAGGGAGGCCACACTGGGGTTAACGTGCTCAAAAATGAGGTTTACTTTAAAAATAATGATGAACGGAGAATAATATTTACAAAAGAGAAGGATTGGGGTTGAGAGTGTGTCATGATCAGTGGTGCCGCGCGATGCATGTAGTGAGATTAAAGCGGGGTAAGTGCGACGTGAGCGCTGTGCGTAAAACAAAAGACAAAACAGAAGAGGGCGTGTGGAGACGGCAGCAGACAAAAACGGGGCGGCCAGCGGGAGGGCGGGTCCAGGCGGCCCCACAGGAGCGCGGAGAGAGAGAGGGCGCACCACTTTTAGGCACAGGTGGGTGGAGCAAGAGGGGCCGCCTGGTACAGGTGCAGGCGAGGAGACCTGCGCAGAAGATTAGAGGCAGAAGAGAAGCCAACAAGACCATAACATTTTTTTTTTAAAGTAGATACCAGAGTGTTTGAATGTTTTCGCTTTGCCCATAAGCAAAATGAACATTTAATAAGCCTAAATTAATAAAACATAGCCAAAGCCAATAAAAATAGAGATCTAGACTGAGTTGAGGATTTCACGTATCTTGGAAGTTGCCTAAGTAAAGACAGATGATGTAGTCTGGAAGTCAGGCAAAGCTAGTGCTGCTTTTGGCAAAATGAAATGAAAGCCATAACTCTAGAGACTAAACCGAAACTGTATGAGACAATCTCACTCTCCACTACTACACTACCAGTCAAACGTTTAGACCTTCCTTCTCATTCAATGTTTTTTTTTTTTT
>KN480764.1:30721-52469 GCA_000787095.1 Periophthalmodon schlosseri
ATATATTTTTTAATATATATTTTATATTCAAAGTGTCCACTATTTGCTTTGTTGACAGCTTCATAATGAAGTCACTTGGAATGGTTTTTGCTTCACCTTCTTCTTTTTTGTCAGGGTCAAGGAATCCCAAGAGTGCAAAGTAGTGATCAAAGCAAAGGGTGAAAAAAATAATAATCTTGTTTTGAGTTATTTTGAGTGTGTTTTTGTTACTACATTCCATATGTGTCTTTCATAGTTTTGATGCCTCCAGTGAGAATGTCCAAACTTTTGACTGATAGTGTAGAGCGTAGTGTTGCAGAAAGCTGAAAATGGCTGGGATGCATTTGGACATAAATGCCTCAGAAGACTTACTGCAATAGGATGGAAAGATAAGATCAGAAAAAAAGACACCGGTGCATTATCCAAGCAGAAAAAAGTCAGTGAAATTATTTGTCAGCGCAGAATTAATTAGTTTGGCCAATCAAATACCACCAAGACTTGAGACTACACACCAGAAGGAGGAGAACGAGGGAAAGGTAGACCACCAGAAATCTGGAGGAGAACTGTGTTGAATAACCTGAGAAGAAGTCTGCTACCTGCTGGTCTCCATGGTTTATTGATTTGCCTGAAATATTCCACAGTATGACTTTAAACGTTCTATATTATGCACACTTAACTTCTGTGAGCTTTTAGTCATGTAAGAAAGTTGTTAGCGCCTCAAAAACATACCTGGGGTTGTACTCCAAGTGTATGTTTGGTACATCTCCAAAGCTCAAAATGCTCTGTTCCACCTTGTGATGTCATGAAGCGGTAGTTTTCAAGTTAACGTCCACCTTTTACCTTTAGTTCAGTAGAGATTGGCAATTCCAGTCTCTATTGAAATTATACAAATTATTTCAGTGAAGCTGTACGTTCAAAAACACAGTGGAGCACTTCCTGTATTAACACACAACATCATAAGAAAAGATGGAAGATGGAGAGTGTTTTCTGTTCCACCTTATGATATAGATCAGAAAAAGGCCCTTTAAACTTATCTACCTCTACCTATCTACCAGTTTTTTTTATTTATTTATTTTTTTTATTGCTGATAAAATACATGCATTCCACCTGCTTGTCTCCATGGAGATAGAATGCTATACTATGGAACTTCCAGGCTATCTAAGGCAAGGCAATTTAATTTTTCTAGCACAATGTATACACAACATAAGTGCTTTACGGAATAAAAAGCATTTTAAAATCACAATACAAACAAGAGCAGGTGGTAAACACTCCACGGGAAAAGTTACGCAGTGCCCCTTTTTCAGCGGCCTGAGCTAACCTTAAATGCATGAATTACATTATTTAAGCGATTACCTCCATTAGGTCACATGTGAACAGACTGAGTGCATGTTACCGACTGCAGCGGTGCGTTCATGTGCGCAGGCAAAAACAGCACTGTCACGCCACTTAGTTAACGCCGCAGTTCAATACAACAGCAGGCCTATATTCATCATTTTTATTTCATATCATTTGAAATTCTTTGCTACTATCTCAGAGCTGGAGGGCAGGTCTGCGTTCTGTGGTGGAATTTGCTGTTTAACTGTCAGATTGTAAATTTCTTGACCTGGTTCGTGGTTAATATCTCTGTAATTACTGGGCCAATCCGCATGAAACAAACACTGGCACAAAGTTCGGCGTCTTCTCTGTCAGTTTAAATAAATGCATTGGTTCGGACTCAAAGTGGCTGCGAATTTTCAGCTGGTCAGGAAATGTTAAACGTGCGTCATGTAGCTTTTCTGCTCGTCTCGATGGAGATGTTATTGCTTTGCCTGGTATGTTCCGCAGTATGGCATTAACTCGTCCATCTTGACTTTTTATGTCTTGAATACCTTGATAAAAACATGCAAATTCTTAATGTGAGCAAGGTCGCTTCTTCACAAACGTGACCTGTAGCTTCTTCTAATGATGGTGATTGTATAACTTTTTTGGTTTGTCTCCATGGAGATGTCATAGCTTTGCCTGGAACGTTCCACAGTATGACATTTACTTATATCTTGAATTTATTGAGGATTAGAGGATATTTATGTCTTTTTTATACCTTAAAGACATACATTTTTACTGTGAGCAACGTCGCCTCTTCACAGATCTGACCGGTAACAACAGTACAAGGAAGTACTGTATTTTTAAAAAATGTACACTATAATTTTTAAATTTCTGGTAGCCTAAACACCTGATTGTGAAGCTACATACATTTAAAACCTCACTACGTTTACACGCACGCCAGATCTAGTCCAACTTAAACCGATTTTTCGAGATGCATGTAAACCCGGGAACTACCATCGAAAGAGGCGTTCAACTGCACGGGGTAAGAAACTGCCAGGTGTTTGGACGTGCACTCACTCGTTTTAGAGCAGCAGCGATGACAAACTACGGCCTCTTCACCGGGCACACGTTGTTTTGTTTTGATCCGCTACGTTAAAGTGATATGAAACCGGAGCTTCAGTGTATAGCTTCCTAGCGTGTCTGAAAATCAAATGCTCAACGTAAATGAGATGTTGCTTATGCATTTCTGCCAAAAGTGTGGTTATAGGTATGACAGTTGTTTTTATTAGTAATGATAGCTGCAAAATTTTAGCGCTTATGCTAACATACTAGAGTCGCCTGAACGCCCCGTAGCCCCCGTTCGCACGTATTCAGTTCTTTGACCTGCTGAAAACTGGGACAAGAGTGATCTGACAGGTTTTGGGGCAAAGACTAGTTGAATTTGGTTGTTTAACGCACTCAGATTTCTCAGCATGTAAACATACTGAAAATTTGAATACAAGTAAATAGCCCGATAACTCCTGAACAGGGTTTATTTGGCGAGAACAGATTGCGTCCTACATCATTCTTGCACATCCCCAGGTTAGCTTTTCCACTGCCCCCCATACGAGCTCGCTATTGGGGCATGACAAAAGGAGGGGCTTCCTTGTTGGCAAAATCCCCCACACAAAATGGAATTCTATATTCAAGGACCGCGCACTTGTCGGCCAAATTCGCCTTGTTCTTCCCGGCTTTCTCCGCCACCCCGAGCGTATGAATATTTGTGTGAAAAGGCAGGGGAAGTAGAGCATGGCGTAGCTTTTTTGGAATGCTCAGACAAAGCTTTGCTCCTCTGGTTCTTGTGTAGTTGTGTATTCAGCTAAACTGACTTTTTTCATGTTTCTGTGTTCACTTTCATAAACATACATGGAATTGTGTTTGGTTTAATCCAGGCATTTATTTTATTTATTTATTTCAGGCAAATCATAGCCTTTTTACAATAGTTACTATCAGTTTATGTAATACTATCAATCGTCTCCATGGAGATGTTTATGCTTTGCCTGGAATATTCCACAATATTCAAAGGTATATAAAAGTCGTTCTAGGTTTTAGACTTTAGATTAGATATAAAGGCTCCTGGGTCTTGGCCTGATAGAAAGTGGCACTATCAGGCCAAGTTACAGGTCAGATCTATGGAGAGGGGACCCCATTCACAGCAAGAACGCAGGTTTTCAAGGTATTTATTTTAGTGCCGTACCGCGTTGCCCACTGCTCCTGACAGCTTGCCCCGACAGCATTGAAGGATGGGTCAAATGTAAGGTTTAGTGGCCATTAGGTTGATAGGTAGAGCTTTATTGTCTCCAAGGGGAAATTATTTTTCTCTGACACTGTCAAAACCACCAAAACCACATTGATGCAAACAATAAGACAAAAGGACACAGGACAACACACACACACACACACACACACACGCCGATGAGGATCCAGATTACAGACTGTTGAGAGCAGCTATGGCAGAAGGGACAATGCTTTTACTGAAGTGTGCCTGCTTCACCTCAGAGTCCTGTATGAAGTGTCTGAGTACCTGCTCGCTGCCCGGGCCACGCTTGTTATTGTTTTGTTGTTGAGGTGGGACAGGTCCGTGATGGGCAAACTGATCATTTTGAATGCTGTGTGTAAATTAAAGGCTTAAAGTAATACATCTTAAAGGTCCTATGTTGCGCAAAAATGACTCTAGTGAGCTTTAAGCATGTTTGAATGTTGTTACCTTATCAAAAACATACCCGGAGATGTGTTTTGTTTCATTCACACACGTTTGAGTCTGTCAACATCTCCAGAACTCAAAATCCTCTGTTCCACCTTGTGATGTCATGAAGCGATAGTTTTCAAGCTTGCAACCACCATTTTACCTTTTGTTTAGTGGAGATTGGAAACTCCATGGCTGAAATTATCCAAATGATTCTAGCGAAGGTGTATGGAGTTTAAAAACACTGTGGAGCACTTCCTGTATTGCTACATGACATCACAAGGTGGAACAGAGTGTTTTCTGTTTGAAATTAACCTAAATATGCGGGGTTTGTGTGTTAAACATGTGTGAATGAAACAAAACACAACTCCAGGTATGTCTGTGATGAGGAAACAATTATAAAAAAAAACAATTATAACATAGGTCAGAAAATAGGGGCCCTTTCATCTTAGTTCATACAAGAGTTTTAAATGTAATTCTGTCGTCAGTGTCAGAAATAAGTCCTGGGCAGGTCTTGCGCAGCCTGGTTGACCTTTCCACCTCTCTTCTGTCTGAATCAGCACCCACTATAATCCATGTGTGAGGTGTCAGCTGAGACCGGAGGCACACACGCTGTTTGTGTTAGCGTGCGTGCTAGCGTTTGTTTGTGAGTTAGCATGCGTGCTAGCTGCTAGCTGAGCCGGCGTAGGCTCAGTGAGGCTCCAGTCTCTCTCACAGTGGGATTAGAGGCACTTTAGCGAACAATCTCTCAGGATCGACCACAGCTGCAGCAGAGGTGTACACATGCACGGTCTTGGTGTCGGTAAAGACTGGAGAAAGAAAATCTAATTTGAATTTTGGATTGTTTGATTGAAAAAAAAAAATACAAATTTGTTATTTTTTATTGCACAATCATTTTATTTGCCTTGTAAATACACTGCTAGACCCCGCTCTCACCACCCACCACTACCACAAGAGTTACATAATAGAAATTCTGAATACAAGAAATTTCACTTGATAGTGTTTATTTATTTGAAAAAAAATGGAAAATGCGGCAAATTAAATTGAACATTCGCAAAATATATGTTGTAGTTCGTTAACTGTAGACCACTTCCAAGTTGAGAATCTAACATCCAACAGCAATTACATACATAAAAGTAGATCTAAAGGTCTTATATTACGCAAGACTGACTCATGTGAGCTTTTAGCCATGTTATAATGTCGTTACCTCCTCAAAAACATACCTGGAGTTGTGATTTGTTTCATCCTGACCCGTATTATTTGACCGTCTGCATCCCCAAAACTCAAAATGCTCTGGTCTGTGAAGTAGTTTCATTAGCGAGATGCACGTGTCATGCCTCGTTATTTCCTGTTTGCTCCCTGTGATTTTGCTGTTTTATTTTGACGTCACTTACCTTGTTTTTGTCGCAGATTTAGTTCCTCTCCTCGTGTTCCCGCCTTTGATTATGACCCCGCCCTAATGTGCTGCACCTGTTTGTCATTAGCTCCCTTTTTAGTCTGTGTGTTCCCTGCTTCATTTGCCAGATCGTCGCATTATGTGAATGTCCTGGATTTTTGTGTTTCACGCCTTGGCTTCATTAAATCTTCCTTAAACTTATCCTGAGTCTGGGTCTGTTTTGAGCCATTTATTGTACATACGTGACAGTACGCTGGTTGTGCTGTGATAGCGCTGTGAAGGGGGAGTGACTTAGCACGGAGAGCAAAGAGAGAGGAGACTCAAAGTGCCAAAAACGAAAGTGAAACTTATAAAACATGTTAATGAGTTGTTTTGGAGGAATATAGAATTTTCAACAGTAAAAGTTTTAGCAGTTAATACCCCATAGAAGTAAAATATCCACTTTTTAAACGTGTGTGGATGAAGTAAAACACAACCCCAGGTATGTTTGTGATGAGGATACAACATTATAACATAGATCATAAATAGTACAATATGGGCCCTTTAAAAAATCTGATTAACAAAGTTTGCCTATTCGCTTCACTCATCTGTTTCAGTCTCTCAAGAAAATCTTTTGCTACATCACTCTCTCCAGTCAAGTACTTTCAATAGTCTCTCAGTGACGTCGAGGTGAACTGCCCCCTCCGCTCCAGTCCGCGGGGTTATTATTTTGTCAATCGTCTCATTCTATTTGCCCATGTCCTCTGGCTCGTTTGGCCCTGTAATTACGGCGACCGTCTTTGGTTCCACCGTGAGTCCAACTGCGATCCCATATCTGTCATAATCTGCCCGTCCCCGCATCGCAGGCTCTCCGCTCAGCAGCCGTCCCCACCAGACCACTGCTACACGCGCACACACGCGCTCACACACGCGGGCGCTTCTCCGCAGATCTCATCCAAGGGAATAATGAGAAATATGGAAATACGATTCTCCGGCTAACTCCACTCTGTCTGTCTGTCTGTCTGTCTGTCTGTCAAGAGTCCATGATTTGACACTGTTGGAATTCTAGACCAGTTCAACAAATCAAACGGACGATTACCGAGATGTTATTAAGTGAAAGTGTGTATAACATAATTGCATAAGTGGTCATATTTACTTTAAGGGGGGGATTACTCAAACTTGTATGTCGTCCATACAAGTGTGAGTAATCTTGCGATCTCTCCCGGGCCCTGTTCGAACCGTCCTTAGGGTTCGCGCTCCGCAGCACAAATATACATCGAAGCTCCGGTTTCATTTTCACTTTAACGTGCGCTCGGTGGAGAGGCCATAGTTCGTTATTGCCGCCGATCTACAATGAGTGAGTACATGTCCAAACATACATTAATATTCTCCGGGCTGTTTTTTACCCCGTGCAGTTGAACGCCTCTCCTAGTATGCGCCTATTATACATATGTGTCGCTGGGATCTTTGAGATTCAATTCATGACGCCTCAATCGTAGTTCCCCGGTGTACGTGCATCTTGAAAAATCAGTTTTAATTGGACTAGGTCAGTTATCCGGTTTTCCTGGCTTACATGTAAACATAGTGACTGATAAATCTGCCTGTCAGTCATGCCCATTAGAACTGGGAGATAAGAACCAGATCCACGTCTTTGTATAGAACAGTGTGCGGTCGTCACTGTCCACACTAATTGAAAGGCAAATCAATTCAAAGAAAAAACTCGTGGAAAAATACCTACCATAGCCTCAATGACCCAAATTGATCACAAATGTTCAAAAGTCTGTAGCTTACCTGCTATCCATCCACTACACGTAGAATAAATCCTTTTAGTTTTTTAACACCACTGTCTGCCGTCCAGAAACTACTTCATTGGGGAAAACAAAAGTAGTCTGGACCTTATAGACCCACTCAAACCCACTTTTCAAACTTTCTCTCCTGTTTTACAAGCGAGCCAGGCTTGTTATGCCAGGTTATTGAGCCGGGTGCGAGCTGTCAGTCAAACAGGGCATGAGAAGAGAGCTCAGAGCACCGTGCTGATAACAAAGAGGTCCAACTGCCTCCAAAACTCCGAAAGACGCAGCGGTAAAGCAGGTCTGTGGGCTAAACACAAGCTCCCAGTGCGACCTGAACGCACGTTTATTAAAGATGAGATTTGAGAGAAGACAACTTTGTGTGAAGTAGGGCTGCAAGATCAATCGCAATCGAATCTAAATTTGAATCAACGTAATTACTAAAACGATACTAAAAAAATCACATGCCCATAACAGAAATGAACCTTTCCTGAACAGCTTTAGGATGATCTTGAGCTGTATCAGAACAAGTATAAGACACATAGACTAGTACACGCCCATGGACCACTATGGAACCTACTGGACGACTGAGGGATTACACAGATATAAGGCCACATAAAAGAAAGTTTTTAAGGTATTTAAGGTTGAAAATCACATTCTATTGTCTAAAGAAATGGTGTTTTTTATTATCATCGTGGTATCGGAATCGGTATTGAGTATCGAGTCTATTCTTTAGTATCAAAATTGGGTTTGAAATTTTAGTATCGTGACAACACAACTACAGACAACAAAATATCCTGTCTTATTCTGCTTAAAACTAGTAACCCTGCAGTTAAGATCTGTACAAACATGTTCTGAAATACATGTGATTCTTGTGTTTTGTTAGTTCATAGGCCTGTTTCACTATTTTTGTCAATTCTCCTGGATGTGAAATTTGAACTTTGAACAGAATCCTATTATCAACACAGAAGTCACAAATCTAATCGCAATGTGTGTGTGAAATATCGCTATTAAGACATTTTTCCTAAATTGTTGAGCCCTAGTGTGGAGTCCTGTTAGACGTGCTGAGGGTATGGACACATAGGCTCTTACGAATACTTAAAGTTTGGTGGTTGCCTAATGTATCTGACTGCTGCAGGAGCTCTACAACTCATTATAAAGTGTTCTCATTTTGACCTGATTTTTTTTTATTTTTCAAATCCTGATGTTTCAGATAACAGAAGAGCTTGAGCTTGAGCTCCCTGAGGGGAGGGCAACTAGATTAGTATTGACCTAGGGGAGGAGTTTAACCTGAAACTTATCTTGGACATGTTTACTGGCCCGAGACTTGTTTTGGGTTGTTCTGTTCTGCTTATTACCAGCCTCTGCCTCACTGCTGTTAAATACCTGATTAGCAAAAAGTAGTCTAGCAAGTAAACAAGGTCAAGGGAAGTTTCAGGCTAAACTCTTCTCATGAAGCAGGACTAATCGGGGTCTTTTTTACCAGTCTGTACTTGGCTGTGGTCTGCTGGGAGAGCAACACCAACAAAAGGGACATGAACAAAGTGATCTGTAGCCGGTGATTCCTCGGTACTAACCCTCTCCCCGTGTCTCTCCTCAGAGCCCTTCAGCGCCTCCGTGTGGGTCATGATGTTTGTCATGCTGCTCATCGTCACCGCCATCGCCGTCTTCCTCTTTGAGTTCATCAGTCCTCTGGGCTTCAACCGCAACCTGGCCCAAGGCAAAGGTACTGGCCCTTTCTGGACACTACAACCTTAGTACTGTTAGCATCATTAGCACTGTTAGCTCTGTTAGTAATGCAGCAGTCAGGGGCAGTGTTAGGATGCTGGCCACATACTAGCACCTGGAGCTAGCCTGCTGGCGAACTCAACTGCCGTTAGTGGTAAATTACAAATTATAAACTAGCAAAAACTACTTCAGGTGCACATGGATTAGTTGATATACAAGCACAGTAGAAATACAAATTGTATTTTTTTTCTCAAACGTATTTGCTAATTTGGAAATAAATCAAAACAACACTATAGAAATCAAGTTACCAGTGTTCTGAAATTAGTATCTCGCTGACTAACTATAATTATCTTTTTACTAAAAGCCTGCAGTTAAAAATGTGTACAATGGTACTAGCGTGGTGGTTTCAGTCAAACAAAGGGAGCTTTCAAAGAAGTGACACGTGTTGAGTGGTTAAAAACTACAGTAAAGTGCTGTGTATTGTACCACTTTAGCACAGCAGAGAACTACACAGAGCTCCTGGTTTCCTCAAGTGTTAAATGAGCAAAGTTAGGCTTCTACTACAAACCACTCTGCCAACACAGCCCGCTGTTATTCGAGTAAAAGATTGGCCTTATTTGGCTTAAAATCACCCAACGCTTGGAGACATTTATTTGTAAAACAAAAAAATGGATTTAGCTTACAGCCCCCATCATCTTCAGTGTCTCCCTGAAGTCCCCAGAGTCCTCTATAGGACTCCAGGGAGGACTTCCAAAGAGGAGGACATGATGTGGTTGGTTTGAGAGAAGAGGATACAGATACGAGGGCTGGATAAGGCAATTGTAAACCTTGACACATTATTGTAGCTTATATATCAGTGTAGAAGTCCTCATTTGTTAAACAGGAGTACTTTGTAAGACTCTGGTGGTAGAGTAACCATGAGATACTACTTAATACCATTTTACTCCATGTATCACAGGCTATGTATGTATCCCATTTATCATTTATATAAACCAAATTGCCATTATTTTTGTATTTTGTCATCTTTACCAACACACAAAGTCTATCCAATTGCTTCTATAGATTTTTCCCACAAAACAAGTATATTTTTGCAATAACCCCGGGCCTAGGCACATCTTGACAGCGTCTCCACTTATGCGCCTCTGTATTAGAATGCTTTTGTTGTCCTCATGAGCGGTATAACTTAATTTGTCCCTTATTGCTTCCCCTACATGCTGATATTTGCAGCTTGCTCCTCCAAAAACGCACTCGGCCCCGGATATGCGCGTCAGCACTTTGAGCACAAAAGTTTAATCTGTCCCCGAGTTTGTGCATTAAAAGAAGTGTGGTCCCCGAGTGGACAGTCGACAGGCCAGTTTGGAGGCATAATTGGGGTTTTAAATGGGAAAACTTTGCAGAGGTGAAATCTTGAAATAGTTATATACAAAGTGGGTAAAGATTAGCATTTTGGTTTTCTTATGGGGCAGAAGTGTGAACTGGAAGTAAAGCTTGAAATGTTTTTGTAGTGATTGGTTGGTTTGTTGGGATAGTACCTGTGGTAATTATTTAGCATAGTTTTACATCAGTCAGTTGTGAAGACAGTTAAAAGAAAGGTGAAAATTACAGGAAGTGGCACAGAATTCTAAAAATAGAATAGAGAGAGACATAATTCCAGAGTCAGGCCAAAGCTACAAGCTGTTAAGTTTATTTGATTTTTTTTTTCACTAGAGGCAGATATTATGTCATAGTTTAATACTAAATACCTTAAAAAAAAAACAAAACAAAACATTATTCCTTCTTTAATAAAATGAAGGTGCTGTTGTCACATCTTTTTACTTGTCACATAATAGCTACTATGTAAATAAGTTAAGCTTTGGCCCTGCAGTACTTGGAGTCACTTGAAAGCATCTAAATCAGAGCCGTGGTTATTATTTTGTCAAGGGCGTTATGGGTTGGCTCAGATGTCATTTCAATTTGACAGGAGTAGAAGCAATAACAGTATGTGTAACCCAGGTCTCCAGCCATATTTTCTCTTGGCTCCCTTTTACTAGATGAGAGGAGCAAAGATCTGATCATCCCTCCAGAACACAAAATTGCCATAAAAAATGGTAAAAATGGATGTATGCACTAATAGTTGTGTTTGTATTGCAAATTAGCATGTTGTTTGTTAATTGTGTTGACTAAAAATTATTTCAGTTTATTGAGATACCGTTGACAATGTCAAGTTGAATGTCCTTAAATACACAACGTAACTTTCTCCGGTGGGGGCGTTTCTACCCATATATATTCATAGACGTGAAATTCTCTATCTCTGCCAATTGCTACAACTCGATCTCCTGGCTAGGAGTAAAATCGTCAAATCAAACCTCCTTCACATACAAATCAATGTTGACGCCAATCCCCATAATAAAGTACATACAATGTTTATTTCAAGATATGTATGTCATGTATCTGGTCTCCTCACCAGTAACACATGAAAGAGGAGGTTTAGTGGTCACTAGATATTTACCAGATGCGCACAAATTCAGAAATTTCAACTGAAAATTGGTTAGTCATTAGCTCAGATGCCATGCTAATGCTAATTATGATCTAAAATAAAACACCAAAAGGTTTACATACTCAACGATGACTTTAAACAAGGTTGTGACCTCACCTAAATGTAGTTGACAGCTTAGTTCCATCTGAAGCCCTCTGGATTAGTCATAATTTGTGATACTTGTGGACTAATGCTAACGGCTATAGGAAAAAAATACAGGGGACTGGCTCCAGTGTTCCAAAGTCATCCTGGACTCTCTGAGTTGCTAAGTGGATGATAGCATTAGCATCAAATGCAGAGTCTACTAATTATATGCCTATGATTCTAACTGCTTGTCTCCATGAAGATATAATTGCTTTGCCTGGAATGTTACTCAGTTGCTGCACATATCCATAGTCACCTCTCTAACAATAATCTATGAACAATTTCAATCTGGTCCTCTACACAGCACAGAAACTGCCCTAAAAATTGTCATTGACTTCATCTTATCTGCAGACTCTGGACTCATGACTGTCCTTGTTCCTCTTGACCTTACATCTGCATTTGACACCATTTCACATTCTATTCTTCAACACTGTCTAGCTTCCATTGGTATCATCAACACTGCTTTCTTTTGGTTTCAATCCTACATCTCTGACCGTACTCAATTTGTTCAAATTAAAAAACATAAACTCACCCCACCCCGTCACTACCAGGGTTCTGTCCTCAGTCCCTTCCTCTTCATTATCTGTTTACTCCCTCTGGGATAAATCCCTACCTCAATGACTGCCTCATCCGTACCTCAATGAGTGATTGCCTCCTAAACATCAAAACATTTCCCACAACTTCCCCAAATTAAATGGTAATAAAACAGGAGTCCTCCTCATTGGTATCAAAACCACACTCTCTAAAATCAGATCTCACTGATGGCTCCTCCATCTCTCCCTTCCCTCAGGTTAAGAGTCTGGTGTCATCCTCGACAGCACAGTCCCCTTCTTTGCTCATATCTCCAATATCACCAGATCTGCTTATTTTCATCTTTATAACATTCACCATCTTTGACACTCACTCTCCCCCCACAGCACAGCGTTACTCATCCATGCTCTAGTCACTTCTCGCTTAGATTACTGTAACTCTCTCCTGTTTGGTCTACTTCAAAAACCCAACAGCTGGTCCAAAACTCCACTGGCTTGCTCACCAGAACCCCCACCTCAATGTCTTCTCTGTTATTACATTATGTTATAGTGCATAAAAGAGGTGTCACCAGCAGCAGACAAATGTAGATGTAATTCCATAACCGTTACCTAGGAACCATAACCATGTGAACTTACACAACAGTTAAATGATTAGATTAATAAAAAAATAAATAATAATATACAATTTTTGTCAACGGTCAGAAAAATGCCTTCTTTGTGTACATTTTTTGATGGAATTTTCGGTGCTGATGGCACAGGTAGAGGTATTCTGTTTTAGAAGTCACCACTACTTTCTGTATTTTTGCCACTATGATAAATAAACAAGGCAAGTTTATTTGTATGGCACAATTCTTACAGAAAGTAATTCAAAGTGCTTCACAGAATAACAAAGACATTAAAATCACAATACAACAAATCAAAACACAAATAATCACAAATAATCATCATAAAATTAACATTAAAAGAGAAGAGTGCATAAATATTTCCCACTGGTAATATCCCACCAAACCAAGTCATAATTTGAAAAACTTATCATATGCACTTTAACCTCCATGTAACATGCTTTTGTGCCTTGTCCCTCAGACCCTCATGGCCCCTCCTTCACCATCGGGAAGGCTGTGTGGCTGCTCTGGGGCCTGGTCTTCAATAACTCCGTCCCTGTGCAAAACCCAAAGGGCACCACCAGTAAGTTCATCGTCTCTGTGTGGGCCTTCTTCGCTGTCATCTTCCTGGCCTCCTACACTGCCAACCTGGCTGCCTTCATGATCCAGGAGGAGTTTGTGGACCAGGTCACCGGCCTGTCCGACAAGAAGGTAAGTTCACTAAATAATGCCCATTACAGTATAATGTGCAAACTATAGGGCAGTGACCTCTAGCTCAGATAGAATATGGTGCAACTAAGGTGCAGAGAATCCCGAATGATTCAAAGTAATGAGAGGAGCTCAGAGCGTCCTCAGAGCACTGCAGAGGTGCTACAGATTCATTCCATAGGACGTCTATCTTCACCAGATGCTGCCGCACTTCACTTTTTCCTCTAAAAAGGTTAGTTATCACTTGAACACGTCACACTGCAACAAAAATGCTCCAACACTGCAGTTGCTCTGAGTGCAGTCTGAGTGAGGCCGCAGTTGTTGTGTTCCATATCTAATGTTATGTTAAATTGACTTTTGAGGTATTGACTTTGAAGATCAAAAAGTACAGATCCTGGCAATGGAGAAGAGGCGGTTTGAGAGAGGGGTCAAAGATGCGTTATTTATAAAGAGAGACGATCCGTCTCTGAATAGAAATAGAGGTCTAAAGCACAACCTTTCACTCGAAGCAATATAAAAATAAAGAAAACAATAGGGATAGTCAGAGTGTGCTAATAGGAGCTAGATGACTCTTTGGATCATGAACGATCATGCAAAATAGGAATCAGGTGACACCTTAGGGTAGTTCAACCAATAACCACGGTGCTATTCAAACGTTTCAAAGTTCTTCATTCCCTGTGTTATTACTCAAAGACACCAAATCCAAGCCTTCTCTGTGCAGTCACAAATGGCACATTCCTGATGCCAATTCTTTCTCTTATTAAGTTCAGATGAGACAGTAGTCCAGTTTTTGGGTGGAATTGAGGTAATGATGGTCACCTTGTAATCTGTGCACTGGCTCTCCCCACTCTCACTCGGTTCCGCGGGCACCACGCTGGCACCATTGTAATGAACACCCGCCCCGAGGCCAGACAGGGGTCCCGCAGGGCTCCCAGGGGCCTCCTCAAACACCCACACTCTCCTTTTCTTTCTCCCCTCCACTATCACCACAGTAACACGATGCCAGCGCTGCAGCAGTTAGCCTCCCCCGGACCTTTGATGAAGAGTTTGTCCGTGATGCATCGTATTGGGGGAAAGGCGGGAGGGTAGATGGGGTGAGAGATGAGGGGAGATGGGGTAGGCGGTGGGGTCGGCGGTGGGGTTGGTGGTGTCAGCAGAAGAGCAGCCAGCGGTGCTACGGTAGAGTGGACATAGACTGATGATGACTGATGAGTCCCTCCTCTCTCCACTGAACCCTCCTTACACACACATAACATTAGTGGCTCCGGTCTCTGATCTCCAAACCTGTCCTGTCACTTTGCACCTGCACGGTAACTGGGAAGATTATTTACTTTTTTATTAAATTGTTTTACTCAAAGGCGCACTATAGCTTGCAGTATAGGTTTATAATTGCTCAAAAATACCTTGCAAAAAACATGCAGTCTTACTTAAAAACCTTACAGACGGTAGAAAAGGTGCACGATCCAATGATTCTGGTGGAGGGTTGATGTTTCCACTGAGATATTATTGATTTGCTGAAATGTTCCACAGTATGGCATTAAACCTATCTATTTTAATACGGAAAAGCAGGTGATGCCACAGGTGTTTTTACTCAGAAAGAGTACAAACACATGTGACACTGGCTGTATAGTTCTTGAAATTGCACTGGCCACTGAAGGCAGACTGTTTCTGACCAGAATGAAATGGAAATGTAATATTGCCAAAAAAAAAGGACAAGGAACAGTACACAATGTTATTAAAACACAAGCGTTTAGAAGCCAAGAAAGTTGATTTAGTGTTTAGTTCGACTTTAAAGCAGATTATATTATGCAAATTGACATTTCAGAGTTTTTAACCATGTTATAATTGTTTCCCCTTCTCATTTACCCTCTCGAAGTTGTATTGGGAGTGATTCGTGCATGTTTGAGTAATCTTTAATCACTTATTTTCAAGACGCCATATTGCAGATCAGCCCCTGTTTTCACCGCCACCTGTACACGCCCACTGCTCTGTCTGTACTAACTTTGTTCTCCAATTGTATTTTCTTAATCGGTGATACACGTAGGATTCGGCAACGCTACTTAGTCATTTTGGTACAAATGAAAAAAATGTGTGATCTGCAGCTATCCATCGGAGGTGCAGACACAAGCGCAATATGTCCTCTTTAAGTAAATCAGTCTTAATGATTATTTGTAAAATGTCTGCAATCTGAACTCCTCCACTGGTTTTTATTTTTTGTTACTTCCTGTCTCTCTCTCTCAACAGTTCCAGTCCCCGTACTCCTACTCCCCTCCGTTCCGCTTCGGCACGGTCCCCAACGGCAGCACGGAACGCAACATTCGCAAGAACTATCCCGACATGCACCAGTACATGACCAAGTACCATCAGAAGGGGGTGCAAGACGCGCTGGTGCAGCTCAAGACCAAGTGAGTAAAAACAACCACCCAGTGAGGTATTGTTAAAGGTCCTATATCACACAAAACTGACTCTTGTGAGGTTTAAGCCATGTTATAATGTTGTTACCTCATCAAAAACTACCTGGAATTGTGTTTTGTTTCATTCACATATGTTTGAGTAATCCTTTATTATTAGTCTGTCTACATCTCTGCTTAGAATGCTCTGTTCCACCTTGTGATGTCATATAGTGGTTGTTTTCAAGTTAGCTACCGTTTACCTTTAGTTCAGTAAAAAATTGGCTATTCCAGGGCTGAAATCATCCTAATGATTCTAGTGAAGGTGTATGGATTTTAAAAACACAGTGGAGAACTTTCTGTATTACCACATGATTCTAGTGAAGTGTATGGATTTTAAAAACACAGTGGAGAACTTTCTGTATTACCACATGACATCACAAGGTGGAACGGAGCGTTTTCTAAATATAAAGGTTTGCGTGTTAAACATGTGTAAATGAAACAATAGGAAACTCTGGGTGCGTTTTTGATGAGGAAACATTATAGCATAGATCAGAAAATAGCCATGGTAACCTATAGTAACCAACATCAGTTCCAGTAGCCATGTTGTGAGTGTAAAATTCTTCTCAAGAACTCATGCAAACTGCCTTAAAACTTCCTGTTTTACTGCCTTAAAATCATAACTAGTTCATTTTAACCGGCTAGCAGTGGCCCAAAGTTATTCCTCACTTACTTTATGCATTCTGAGCGTTTATAAGCACTTTTCACAACTGTCAGAGACTAGAGTTTTGCTGTCATGGGTAAACTAACAACATCTAGCATGCTAACGCGCACTTCCTGATTATCGGACAATAAAACACTTCCTAATTAGATGCAGACAGCACGCAGGGGACTTGTTTTGACCTCGAAAGCTGCTTATACAATAATACAATACAATATATCTATACTTGGGCAAGACACATTTTGCTCAAATATGTGGGAACACATCAGGCCCTTTAAAGAATTATAAATATTACAATTATGCGCTCCCTCAGCTCACAAGATGGCCGCCTCATTTACCACAGCAACAGAACCCACAATGTCTCTAGCCTATATTAATACCTCATTGCAAGCCATCTCAGTGACGCTAATATGTGTGTGCCTGGGACTAAAGCAAACAAGAGCCCACTATGGTGGCCCCCTGGGGACAAGTGAGTGGTGAAAACGCTGCACTGCTGAGGAGCTGCCAAAACATAGAGGAGATAATTGGTTTTGTTGCTATCTCCTGCTAAGCTGACTGTGAGCTAGCTAGCACTGGGCTAAACTCACATAGATATAGCTACAGATATAGGGACTATAGGAATATAGGGAATCTGCCGACCAATAGTATAGAAATATTTATCATTTTGTAACGTTAATTGTTCTTACTTTGTTTACGCTGAATAGATGGAGCAAGTTTGTCATTACATTGCAATGGAACATTTTAAAAGTGCACTATGTATGTAACTTTTCCACCATCTTCTTGACTCTGTGGATGCGTAATAATGTGCCTAGAATGTACCAGAGTATGGCATTAAACTTACCTATCTTGCATTTATTCTGTTACATGTTAAAACACATTGAAAAACACACATCGACAAAGCATGACCCCAGAAAATGAAACAGATTATCAGTCTAGCTTTGTTGATATTAAAATGCAGCAGGCAGCGTTAGCATCGCGGTAGCATGTAGCGCGCAACTCCCGTTAGCGTTCTTGAATATTTATACAAACTTGTTGGATTAATTTATTCTTTTCCATGTCTTAGTGTCAGTATTTGGCACAAAATCACTCCTAAAGTCCACGTTTGCTCGTATAGCTGTTGATCAGTGGGAAATAGAGCAGCTCTTCCTCATTACAATGAATGGTTTGTTTACCCCCACGGAGGAGTTCCAACCTCCTTCTACTTCCCTCATAAGCCCACTGTATCTATGCCACTGAATTATGATTGCTGTTAGACGTTAACTGAAAAAGTGCCTAACAATCAGCTAGTAGTACTTAGTTAGTAATCATTGTAGTAGTAGTAGTAGTAGTAGTAGTAGTAGCAGTAATAGTAGTAGCTGTTGTAGCAGTTGTTTTGTAACTGAAAAAGTGCCTAACAATCAACTAGAGGTTGTTGGCAAAGAGTGACAGCAGTGTCACTCTGCCCCAGGATAAATGCAATTTGAATTTAATAGATGAAGTGCTTCGAGTACTACCCGAATCCACCCATATTAATTATAGTAGTTGTAGCAGTCATTGTAGTAGTAGTTGTTGTTGTAGTAGTAGTTGTCGTGGTATTAGTAGTAACAGTAATAATAGTAGTTGTAGTCATTGTTGTTGATAGTAGTAGTAGTAGTGGTAATTGTAGTAGTTGTAGTGTTTGCTGTAGTAATCATAGTAGCAGTTGTTGTTGTAATAGTAGTAGTACTTGTTGTTATAGTAGTTGTAGTAATCGTCAAATTTGTCGACAGTACCTGTAGACAAATTTGTACCTTACCTTACCTTAGTTATAGTTGTTGTTCTAGTAGTAATAGTTGCAGCTGGCAGTAAAGATTGGTATAGTTCTGATATTTGAGCAGTTAATGCGTATTTTCTTTCAGGTTCGACATTTGTTTAAGTTATCATGAGATTCAGACTTGATTAGGGTGACCAGATTTTCAAAATTAAAAACTGGGACACACCTGGGTTGGTCGGTTGGTATAAAGAAAATTTTGAAAAGAGCACATAACATTGTCCATTCTCGACTCACTTGTGTCAGTCAGAATCTGAGAGACTTCTGTCGGAGAATTTTTTTGCCTTATGCTCATTTGCAAGCATGGTTTTCTGTATTTTAGCTTCACAAATTACAATATATTCCCCTTTTTACCTCTGGTGGGTATCAAATTGGTCAAAAACAGGGACACCTGGGACATTTCTGGTGTAAAACTGGGACAAATTAATGGTTTTGTATAAATGTACTGGGACAAGATAAATTTTGCTCAAATACATGGAAAAAAAATGGGTACAGGCTCAACATCAAACAACGTCTTTTGAATGAATAAAAGCCCTCAAAATGTTGCTTATAATGAACCCATGAATAGGACAATTTTTCATGCAAGTTGTTCTATTATTTATTAACAGCTATAGATGTTTCCCAGTGTTGATTCAAAGTTTTCCATTTGGATCTGAAAATAAGGAGCATTTGTGTGGCTAAAATAATTTGTTTGAGTTTGTTGGTGAGGAATGACAGCGGTGCGGTTGTGCCTCCGGGGATGTGCAGACGCAGCTCACTGTCTAAGACATGAATGAACGCGATTATGTGGATTTAATGGGTAAAGCATTTTGAGTATCAGCAAAGGTGCCAGATTTATCCACTTATTTGAATGACTGTGGTAGGAGCAGTAATAGTAGTAGTTGTAGTAATAGCAGTAGTATAGCAGTAATAATACTGGTTGTCTAGTAGTATTAGTAGCAATAATAGTTACTGTAGAAGTTGTAGTAGTAGTTGTTGTTGTAGTAGTAATGGTAGTAATAACAGTAGATGTAGTAGTAGCAGTAGTATAGCAGTAATAATAGTGGTATTCTAGTAGTAGTATTAGTAGTAGTAGTCGCAATAATAATAGTTACTGTAGTAGTTGTATTACTTGTTGTTGTAATAGTAATGGTAGTAATAGTAGTAGTTGTAGTAGTAGCAGTAGTATAGCAGTAATAATAGCGGTTTTCTAGCAGTAGTATTAGTAGTAGTAATAATAGTTACTGTAGTAGTTGTAGTAGTCCTAATAGCAGTAATAATTGTAGTAGCAGTAGTAGTTTTGGCCAGGATTCACACATTAGACACATGTCCAGTTTTCTCAGACCACCCCAGAGACCACCGCTGTGACAACCGCTCCCATCAACAACCGCTCCAATCACGACCGCCCCCATCTGCCTGACGCCCATTAGACCCGAGCCCTGTCATCTGCACCCACCACTGTAAACAAACACTGAACGTCTCACTACGGAAGCCCCCCTGGGACAGTTGCTCTGTTACATATTAACATCAACAGGTATTTCCCAGTGTTCAAAATGATAACATGGTGTTTGGTGTAAAAACAATGAGATTTTGTGCGGCTAAAATAACTAGAATAAAATACTAGTCTGCCCCAGGATGAATGCAGTTTGTATATAAGGCTAATAAAATGCTTTGAGTATCTGTACCTTTACCAGGTACCAGGACCCTCTGTACCACCTGAATCCTGTAATTATAGTAGTTGTAGTAATTGTATTTGTGGTTAAAGTAGTAGTTGTAGGAGAAGTAGTAATATTAGTTGTAGTAGTAATTGTAGTAGTTGTAGTAGTAGTAGTAATTGTAGTAATAGTAGTCTGTGTAATCCCTCAGTTGTCCAGGTCTGATCCATAGTAAAAGCCAAAAGTAACTGTCAACTGGACAAAAAGTTGTATTTGAGCAACATTTGTCTTGCCCTAGTGCAGATATAATGTACAAGCAGCTCTTGAGGCATCTATTTTTTATTTATTTTTTGTCTGAGAATCAGGTAGTGTTCGGTTAGCAAACTAGTTGTTGTTAGCATTACCGTTCTGGCCTCTGAGAATTGAGATAATTGCTTATATAGTAATCACAGTGAATAATTAGGATGCTAGATTGCATATGGCAACGGTCCTAATTTCTATTTTCTAACTTTTTGTCCAGTTGACAGATTTTACTTTTCGCTTTTACGATGTAATAATAGTAGTTGTAGTATTTGTTGTAGTGTACAGGACTTCAGACTAACACAACTAGAAAATGTAGGGGTGCATGGTATATATTGATAGAATATTTTTCCTAGTTAATATTATAGACTGTTTTCCAGGAGCACTTTAGTCCCTGACTGAAAACTTTTAGAAGCACAACCAGAAAATGTAGGGGTGCATGGTATACATTGATATAATATTTTTCCTAGTTAATATTATAGACCTAATTTATATGCTATATTTTAATGTTAATGTGATGTAATGTATGTAATGTTGTAATGTAACCAGCTAATAGATGTTTAATGCAGACAGATTTCTTTAAGCTGGAAGCAAGAAGCAGATCTGACTTGAAAATAAATCACTTATTGAGTTTTCTTTGAGCTGGAAGCAAGACTTGACTTGAAAATAAATCACTTATTGAGTGAATGTAAGTTTACAATGGACTTGAATAAGAATTGTCCAAATTTCTCTTAATGCTCCCTCTCATTAGTCATATGCGGTTTCACTTAGACGTAGTCTGAGTAATTGTGTATTCTCTACTGTTCTTTTGTATGAGGATCATCTTAAATCACAGAGGACACAGCGTAGAGTGAGTTCGCAAAGGTTACTCTGCTTGTTTGTTTTAGCTACTGTTTGAGCGCACTGAAAAAACTTCTGATTAAAAGTCGCGGAGGAAGCAAGCGGAGCGGCGTCGTGTGTGAGCGTCTTTTCATCAGAACAAAAAAGTGGTTGAATTTAAGCCTCAGACGAGTCCTGGACAGATACTAGAGATGTGCACAGGTCACACTCACCGCTGCTGTAGGCCCATCCTGAGCTCAGCCTCCGCTCGGCTGTGTCTGCCGGTGGAAGAGGGAGAGAGAGCGGTGCGAATGGGCGCTACTCGTCTTAATATTCAAATTAATTCATTTAATGCAAATAGTAAGCAGTTCTGACTGAGGAAAATGATTTAACTTCTGTGAATTTGTGCACACCTCACATAAATATATAAAAAAAAATCTGGCTGCACATGTGTTTGAAAAAATACTTGCACAGATGCCAAAAATAGGGGCAAAATATGAGCAGCCTGGAACCCTGGTATAGTTGTAATAGTTGTAGTGGTTGTACTGGTAATGGTAGTAAGAGTAGTAGTAGTTGTTGTAGTAGTAGTAATTGTAGTAGTTGTAGTTGTTGTCATTGTGGTAATTGTAGCACAGTTGTTCTTGTAGTAGTAATTGTCGTCGTCGTTGTAGTAATTGTAGTAGTTAAATGCAGAGGA